>JANIJG010004210.1:21815-68225 GCA_024611175.1 Megaceryle torquata | reverse complement strand
TTTAAATTAGAAAGGAGTGGATTTAGATTAGAACTAAGGAGGAAGTTCTTTACCACAAGAGTGGTGGAGCACTGGAAGATGTTGCCCAGGGAGGTGGTTGAGGCCCCATCCCTGGAGATGTTCAAAGTGGGGCTT
Source organism: Megaceryle torquata (assembly GCA_024611175.1). Taxonomy (NCBI): domain Eukaryota; kingdom Metazoa; phylum Chordata; class Aves; order Coraciiformes; family Cerylidae; genus Megaceryle; species Megaceryle torquata. The sequence goes on along the minus strand of JANIJG010004210.1, from coordinate 68,090 downwards.
GATGAAGCTCTGATCAACCTGCTCTAGTGAGGATGTCCCTGCTCTCAGCAGGGGGGTTGAGCTAGATGACCTCTACAGGTCCCTTCCAACCCAGACATTTCTATGTTTCTATATTTCTTTTCAAATTCAATGAATCAAAAAATACTATTTGTATTAGAGTTTGTTTTCTAGTCAGCACTGTGTTTAACCATTTTTAGTTTACTCTTGAGATTCATTTAAAAATCTGCAGATCTTACAAATACCTTTGTTTGATACCTACTGCATAAATACCATCATTGTTCTCTCTTCTGCTCTGCTTCTTGTGCTGCTTTTCCTTTTTAAAAACTGAGCCATTGAGAAATGTTTGGAAGTTTCACTTATTTCACAGGAATCCAAGTAATTTCCCATTTTCTTTACAATGTTTTATGATACTGTTTTGTAATACACACAGTGAGCTTGGGGATGGAGAGAGGTGTAAGCTTGATTGCATTACTTTTTTTTTTTTTTTTTATAATTTACACACTGTCTTTACAAGATAATACAGCCTGACCTTAAATAGTCTAAGGCATTGTTTAAGCAGCATCTGTTTAGAAACAAACTTAAGTTGTATTTCTATCTGTTTATCATCAGAAAAAAAAAAAAGGCAGTCAAAAGTTAATACCACATTCTAGAGAAAATCTGTCATTTGTTCTTTTTCTTCTTTTGGTTATTTAGAAGTCCTACATATGTGCCCCTCTGACTAGACAAATTTTATATAGGTGTAGTTTTTGCTCCTCCACGATTTTTTTTGCTTCCAATGTTGGTTATATATTTTGATCTAGAGTTTGGTCTTTAGGGCTACATTGGTTTTGCCTCATCTCTGAGCTTCCTGGCACAGAGGAATACCTGCAAGCAAAGTGAAGCTCCAGAGCTACCATATATCCTAGTCTGAGCTTGACTTACCTTTCTGGAGCAACATAAACCCCCTGGAGTGCAGAGAGGGAGCAGCGACTCTCCTTGGTTTCAGAGTGAGATGCATCAGATACAGGAAAAGGAGCAGTATTATTTTTGCTCTTCCATGCCTGTAAAAAGATTTGATAAATTCTTATTTGTGATACTATTTTGATTGGAATTTAAGCATATGAGCCTAGGAGCCTTTGCTGAATCATGGTGTCAAAGTCTATTGTGAAGGTTTGATTAGGTTTTCTGAACATTATAGGTGTTCTCTGGCACAACAGAGCTGCAAGTAACAGTGACTCTTAAAAACAGAATAAAATGATAAGTGTCCAGCATTAATTAATGCCTTTCCATTAGTAACCCTGCTAACAGGTGCTAATTAAAAGCTATAATTACATTTAATCAGAAAATTCAATGTAATACCTTCTTTTTGTTAAACTAATGGAAGCTTTATTAATACTGCTGAAGTAAATACTTAGGGTAAAATAAATATCTCTTTCATAGAATATGTTGCATGTATGTTGTGTCCTCTTGGTGCCTGTTCAGCTGACCTTCTCATTTGTTACTCTCGGTGCCAGACAGTGCTTTTTCTGTTTGAGTAACATTGCTTTTTTAACGTGAAATGCCACTGTGATTTTTTTTTTCCTTTGGCAAGTGAACATCAGTGTCTGCAGAATAAAAGTTGTTCAGGGCACTTGCTGGCAATCAGGGTATTATTCATTAGTATGATTTGCTGCTCACTATAAAATCCTCTCTTTAAAATCGTATCTTTGTAGTAAGAGTGAGCATGTAGGTTCAAAAGATTCACATTGTGACCCTGAGAACTTGTATTCCGGGTCAATGAAATCTGCAGAAGTAGCTCATACTCATGCGCTTAGGAGGCTTCCATGTATCCTTGGCGAGCTAGGTTGTTCCCTTTTTCTTTAAAAGATAGAAAAATACAGCAGCTTGTTCATTTGGCTTTGTTTGTATGCTGAGCTCCTGGAAATGGCAAGCTGTGTACTTCTTACTGGTAAGTGTGAATCCCCTGTGCTGGCTTAGGGAAATACCTTAAGCCAGGATCTCTAGGGACACCTGTAGCCATCTTCAGTAAATCAAGACTCTCAATACATCTCCCCTTCTCAGCAGCCTCTCTAAAGCTCACTGGTTTCCACCAGTAACGTGTTTCCTTCCCTCGTGGGAGCTCTTTGTGCAAGTTCTTTTCCACTCCGTAGGGAAACCCTGATGCTGTATGACCTTGGACAGTCAATCTGTGTATGCAGAGACCATCTGGGTGTAGACTGGGCAGACAGTCAATTTGTACCTCGTGCACTAGCACATAGAACACACCTTTATAAATCACATTGGGTGCTAAAGCTCATGTGTGATTGACAGTAGTGCTCTGAACATTTTGTTTCACTCTTCAATCTGTTGTTAGACTGAATCAACTGATGTTTTCAGGAAGAGCATCAGAAATTCATTATAAGGTCCTTCTAAGTAATGTGCTTTTTGAAGCTGCATGAGTTAAATCATTAAGAAATTGATTCACATTTTTGCCTTCGCATATCGAGTTATGATTTTTGTCACAGTGAGCATTACATACACACCATACATGTCATAGTTGTGGTTAATTATGGTATTTCTGTATTACATTTGTGGCTTGTTCATAAGCTATTTTATCTATTTGGAGTTCAGTAACATATCTAATATACTTCTCTACTATCCATCTTTCTCACATCTTTATTCAGGCAGCTTCCTTAGCTGCTTTTTAGTACAAACTCATGATTAAAAGGTAAATCTTCAGTATTTCTATTGAAAAATCCTCATTCCCTGGCTCTTCTTTATCTTTGTATGCTGATTAATGTTCACATCTTTGCCTGAAGCCTTATTTCTCAGGTCAGGTATTTCACTTCGTGTACTGTTTATGTCCTCTGCAGTTTCTTGGTATAGATGTTGCTCTCATTTGAGAGAACAGATGAAACCATATTATACTTCCAATATGTTTCAGGTCAAACATTAAAAATTCCCTCTATCTGCTCACTTGCGATGAGATACTTGGAGTGTTTCTTTGTTCTGCTTTATACAATCTTGTAAATCTCTGTGAAGGACGCTGTTATAAATCAGTAAATAACCACCAAATTTGCAAAGTATCCCCCAGCATAACAGATCACAGAGCTGAGCCACAGAGGCTCACACGTGGTTCCCTACTTACCTCGCAGAATTCACGGAGGCATTTTGTAGGTGACAGTTCTCCCTTTTATGGCAAGAGGTTGCCATTTCTCTGCCAATCCTCCCCTTGCTTTCTTGTCAGAAAGCTGTCTTAGATGGAAAATGTCAGTCCTGTCACACGCGTTCCCTTTTCCTCTGGGAATTGACTGGTTTGGAGAAGTGTCAGGTTGGATGGAGATTCAAAGGTGCCTCCTGCCTTTGACAGGACTATCAAGAGAGGACCCTTGCTGTGTGCCTAAAAGCAGCTTTCAGTCTTGGAACATTAACGCAACACCTTGGAGTGACATAGTTTCATCCAGTGCCAAGGTCATATGAACACCAGAGAGATGGCACTTCTGATGGAAAAACATCACATTTCTAACTGAACTTTTCTCCTTTATGATTCTTAGAAATGGCCACAATGGTAGTTTGGAGAAATGTATTTCAGTTCTCTGTGCAAGTTCCTTGGTGCACTTAATACTTGGTTTGTAAGTGGCTTCGTCTACATGGCATGTCAGGTTTTCCCTTTGAAGCAGCTGTCCCTGTCACAAAAAGGTATAATTTGAAGTTGCAAAGTCATGTCCTGTGAGTATTCAAAAGCTGCTTTTGAATGTGCTTTCAGTTTACCTTCAACTGTTTCTTTAAGGTTTCTCAACTGCATCTTGTACTGCTCGTAGTTTCTGTCTGTGTACAACGCACAATAATGCCAGGAAGGCTTCACTGCTGCATTGCTAAGGTCTGATCTGGTCCCCAGTATGACTGAGGACTCCAAGGACTACTCTGGGGTGAAATTTAGACACAAATGAGGTCAGATGTCACTTGGCAGCCAATGGCACTTTATTAGTGCTCTTACAACTTAGTGAAAAAGAAGGGAAGAGAAGAGAAGAAGGAAGCAAAGTTGGAAAGAAGAAGAGGGATAGATTAGCACACCACTCACATGTTCCAACGGCGTTCCATTGACCGGATTCCCGGTGGGAGAAGCTTCTGTCTTAGCAGTGCACATATCTGTCATTTCTTGTCCATGTCCCCTCCTCTTCCAGGAGATAGTCAATTACTTCTCAGAACTGCTTTGCATTACCTTACCCCTGCGTTACATCACTCCTTTGGCTGATGCACATGCCTGGTACTGTCATTGAAGGGTCTTCCGTGGTCTCCAAAAGAGAAATGGGTGTAAACTAATGACCCCAGGCCCCAGCTCACGTGCAGTTTGAAGGGGGGGTAGGCACCGCTTAACCAAGTTTCCTTCTTTCACAATACTTTCCAAGGTAGACAATTGCTGGTATTCCTCTGTGGTTAACAATGTCGAGGTAAACAACTCCCACACAGTCTCTTTACATGAAATGATTTTCCCCTACAGGGGCAATATTTGAGACAACTAATTAATAGCCACTTACATGCATTTCAAAAAAAATACCCTAAAATCTGTCTTTCACCAGCAGCCTCCATAAAGTGGCAGCCTGCTCACATTTCTGGCTTTCAAATGCCCTGGATCAGAACAAGGAATTACCAGTAACACTGCCTTTCCCTCAGATTGGTAGAAATGATACACCCTTCTACTGCTTGAAATTTGTCCATCTTCACAAGATTTATATAGGAATTAAGTGGTACATTGACCCTGTGTGTTCATGGAAGTGAGTTTCAACCAGCAAGAAATTTCTTCTCCATGAATAAATCAGAATTCTCTTGCTGTCCTTGAAAAAGAGCATAATGGTTCTGTCTACACGGTGTCCTGTAACATGACGTGTTCCTTATACCAGGGCAAACTGGATGTGAAAAATCATCACTCTGCTTTGACAGTGCTTTGTTTCCCTTTGCAGCAGCACTTGATAATCTGACAACAGAGGATCAGGACCTTTTAATTTTAATGAAAAACTGACCTGCATTCTTACTCATAAAGTTATTCATCATGGTAATTTATAGGTCACAGTCAGAAAATTAGATTATTTGATAAAGCTAGAAAAACTGACCTAGGATCCTCAAGTACTTCAGAGAACTTGTAGTGATAAATGGCTTTTAATTAATTTAAATATACTTTGAAGATCAGATGAAGCATTGTTTTAAAGTGATACTGGAAGAAACTACAGAGATTTGTGATCTCTGTCATGCCTTCTGACGTGAACATGCAGTGGAGCATAGAGAAAGGATCTGGCCATTATAAACCCACTTCAAACACATTTTATTTCAGAATAACTAGTAATTGAATGGTTCTTGTTTGATTTTATCTTCTCTTCAGTAGGTCATCATTAGAATTACATAGACAATTATATCACATAGCTGACTGGTGACTCAGAACCATGCGTGACGTATAAACTAACACTCCCTCCAGACATCCTTCTTAGTGTCATCCTGTTGAAACTGAGTGGAATTCTAAGCAAATATAATGTTTCTATAAGCTTTGTAGCACAGATTGCTTAGTGCAGCTGGCATAGGTGTGTTAGTGAAGAGTAATTTTACAGGCTAAGCTATACAATTACAGCTGACCTCAACCGTTCTTTACAATAGCTGTTATTGAAAAGAATTTATTATATTCTGTTTCTAGTGGCTCCTTGTTCTTCCTGATGACTTCTGAAATCATGATGAGCTCCTGAACAGGCAATTTGCTATCTTGAACTGGACGTTGTGGTCATTGGAGGTTTTGTGTCTCTTTCAACTCAGCTGGAGTCAGTGGCCCCAGAGGTTCAGTGATGCAGATTTGTGCTGTTGACTCTTGATCCGGTCAAGATGCATAAGAAAGCTAACGCAAGTAGAGTCACTATAACAGCTATAGTGGTTTAATCTGGAGGATTGCAGTCCTCCTTCCTTCTGTGTTGCTGACACAGAAAAATTAACAACACAGAATTTGGCCCTGACCTTGAGGAAGTCCCAGGGCTAAAGCAACCTAATTAGTCTGTTTTGCCATCAATACAATTTGTGTCCCTAGCTCAGTCACTGCTCTAGCCTGCAATACCCCCTGAAAGTACCTTTTACCATTCACTATAGTTCCACCAGGCCCCTGGCTTTGGATTCTCCTTGTTTCCAGCAGACAGTTCCTGCACGATCCTTGTGTTTCATGGACAAAGGAAAACTGCCTCACAAGACAGCACGTTTACCTTGGGCCTGCTACACATTTTCCTTCTGCAAAGGGGATTTGCTGTGTGCCCCTTGGTGAGATGTCTCAGTGACCTGTGGCTGGGGTGGAACCTTGACATAGTTTTGGAACTGGAAATGTTACATAGCCTATAGTATGTATAGAAGCAAACTGATGAAAGAAGTAGCTAATTCTCTATGAAAAAAAAAATGGTGATAGAAAGCTCATGGAGCAAAAGGTCTATCACTTAATGAGGATGAAAGGCTGATAAATAATTATGACCTTTTTTCTTTTTTTCCCAAGCTGTTCTTCAGGGCTTTTTTTCCTACTCTTGCATGTCAGTTTTCATTCATTTTTACTGTATAAATATTTTGATGTGATAGAAAAAAAACCCCAACAAACTGTCTTAGATGCACCCACTTGTCTGATGAGTAGATGATTTTATTTGGCTTCCTTTTAAGACATCTGGTAGCCTGCTAGCTGAAAAAAGGAGTGACATTGTCCCGTGAGTGTGAGTAGAAAAGGGTGAAGTCAATTAGGAGCTTGAAGAATCTCTTTTTCCAATTCTTGGCAGAAGTTCTATTAATGCTAGTGCAATATAGACAGCTACTACAAATATGAAGAGGGAGGAAAGGTTTCTTCAAAATATTTGGTAAAATATCCTGAAAAATGCCTTTCAATGACACCACAAAATGAAGTACAAAGGGCATTTTAGTAGCTTCCTTTGTGAGATTAAAACAATCCAACAATTTTTTTTTTTCTGAAATGCCAGCCATGAGATAGATTTGATGTATGGATGAAAAATATGCATGAAATCCAGAACTTTAATTTTCTATTAATTAACTTCCAAACACAAGTAAGTAGATTTGATTGGCACTGCGGCTGAAAGTTTACGTGCAGAAGTGTTACTAATGAACAGAACAATCATGATCAGAGGCAGCATATATAGTTTCTCAAATGTTTCATTACGGATCCACAAAAATGTGATGGGAGATGACCATGCATCTGATTTCTAGTTTATTCTCTCTGTTCATGGAAGAATGTAATTTAGTTATTTAAATCATAAATACTGGAAGTAGTTTGTGCCCAAAGGAATGAAGTTTATAAGATGAAATAATTTATCTCAACTATTACTTTCCTGACTTGTGCAACTAACTTAGGAATATTGCCGTATTTGTCTCTATTTGCAGCAGGGAAAAAGTTATTTTACTTGGAAATATTTGTTCTGTCTCATGGCAGACTGTTCATGTTTTACATGCTTGTGGAATATCACCAAGTCGCTACATAGCCAGTGGTGAGGCTGTGTGGGGATACAAATAACATCTTCAGTATTAAAAGCCCCTGTTAAATTTTTGATGCTGAAGTGCATCCTGATGTTAAGTGGTGGCAGCTGCTGTGTGGGGACAAGGTCATTCTTCGGGGGTCCTGTCAGTAAGATGCTCTTTGCAGTTTGCCATGAGCTCTGTGAAGCCAAGGTGCAGAAAACCTCTTGTTGGCAGACTTTCTGCTTCTTGCACCATTGGCTCGTCTCGTGATTGCACGGCTTTTCCTGGGTTTGGGGCAGATGGGGCACTATCTGTATTGTTCCCAGTCTTTACAAATGGAAAGGAAATTGTGCTGCTCATCCTTGGCCACCTCCCATCCTGTTCAGTACAGGACAGCAGGTCTGTGGAGTATTAGATCTGCAGGATGCAACGTTGTAGACGACTGCTGGCAGTAGATGTAGCAACTATAGGAAGGATTTGTTGGTTTTCTTGCTGCTTTTGTTTAGAGGAAGGAGAAGAAATAGTTCCAGCTTTCTCTTCCACCCCGCAGTGCTATGTGGATCTAGTTAATAGAATGGCTCTTGATTTAGTGTGAGGAAAGAGCTACTGCCTGTGAGAGCTACTGATTTTTTTCGACTGAAGTCCTTGGGAGTCAAGGAAAAGCCCCCCCAGCATATTTGGCTGTCGTTAAGATCAGGCTATATTTTGAGGAGAGTTCAAAGAGAGAGAAATTCAGGAAGTCTGAATAGTGACACAAAGGAGAAAATGCTGAGTGGAGCTGCCCGAGATCTGTCTAAGGTTGATGAGTCCACCTCTATTTGAAAAATTACATGTGGCTTTTGGGGTATCTGGATTTGGGATAAATGTTCTCATAGCCTTTTGTATACATGCCTTAATCACCATTTCATAATTATGCAAAATGAAAAATGGTGGACACTTGAAATCAGTGTGAAACATGCATTAAATTTCAGACACGATATAATCCATCATGATATCAACATAAGCAAAATTCAGGCTTCACAGGAGATAAATACGGATGTAACTGCATGGCATAGTCAATCTGAACATTGCTAATCACAATACAGACTCACAGTATTTGGGTTTTTGCATTAATGTCACCTTTATCATCTTCTGGTGGGAATCAGAGATTTTTGAAATAACAGAGAATTACATAGCATAGCTACTTGAAAAGTAATGTAAAAAGAGCAAGATTATGCTTTTTGTTTTGGGTACTCTTTTTCTGATCTACAATGACATTGAGGTGCCAATTCATAGCTTGATGTAGTACTACTTCATAGAATATAGGGGGCTTTTTATCATTCTCTGGAAAACATCATGTTGAATGTGCATATTTGACATACTTGGATTGCTTTATTTTCATAGGCAAGTGAGTGAAAACCTATGGTTTAAATAAATGGGAACAAATGAATGAGGGAGGATTCCCAGCCCTTTAAAATTGTCAGTGTGGATTGCCTACAATTTTGGCACACTGCAATTTTCAAAGATTTGGTGCAGCTTGAAAGACAATCAAATGAAATGGATACGAGCAAATGCAAATTGGGAAGCCAAAACTGGGTCAGTGGCATTTGCAGAGATTCCCCCTCCAAGCACAGGGAATCACTGCCAATACTGCAGGTAAAGTAAACATGATGATGTGGGAAATGTCGCTGTATTTAACTGTTTGTGCTTCACCTACCTGTAGCAGTGGGATATGAGCTATTTCAGTTTGAGGCTTTAGAGCTTGTAGGTAGATGGGCTCCATGTGGAGCTACTTTAGTTGTGTGGGTAAAAGAGTATGGATGCAGTGGTTCAAGTAGAAATAAGTCATAATTCAAGTGACAAAGAAACACCCTCTGCCCTTCAGCTGATTTTGTATCTAAATGAATGAATGGACAGATACATCTTTAGGGATGTATGCAAGAGTGGTAAAAGTATGGCTTATTTTAATGACAATGGATGTATTTTCAAGCTGTGCTTGCTTTCAGTTCTTGGGAAGCTTTGTTGTGCTGGTTAATCAGATTGTACTGCCTCAAAGAAACAAGTTTTTTAAACTTTTGCATTTTGTCAGAAGAAGTTACTACTAGCTCAAGTGGTTACCTATGGACAAATGCTGCCTTTTGGACTCTGTCAGCTGCACTCTGGAATGGCATTGTCAGATCTAGGGAAATGTGCTAATTGCAAATCAAATGTGAACCAGGGGACAGGTAAAGGCAGGGAATGGAGTGCTGAGCTAAAATTCCCATGCCGTGCCTGTGAGCCAGACTCTAGGTTGGGCTGGGTGTTCGTCTGCTGCAGTGGCTAGACCTGTGGATTTGCTCTAGTTCATATATGTGTAGAGCAGGCCTGTGACCGTCACACACTGCATACGCCTGCTTTGAATTTCTCTGTGTGTCGTTGTCCTACGCGATTAGTACCCTTTACCTTTATCGAAGGTGAGCTGTGAAAATAAATATTAAATTCAGGGTACACGGATGCTGTGCTGATGGCCATATGAGGTAGATTGTGGGTATTTTGGAACCTATGGCGCTATCTAATACTTGGAAGTGATGGCCTCAGCACATATCCTACTATTTTCAGTGGACCTGCCCTTGAGTTAAAGGACTTGTGAAGAAGGACATCAGAATTTGTCTTCAGATAAGCAGAAAACATTTCCAAACCCAGGTATCTAGGGCATTTTTTTTATTTAGCTTTTAAGAATTTATTTTTAGATGGCACGGCTCTACTTGATAGCAGAGTGTGAATTTAAATGTTGTAAAGCAATATAAATGGCCATTAAGTTAGGAAGCACAGTATGACCTTTTTGAAATATTATGCCAAACATTGTGTTTGCTTTGTGAGCTAAGTGGAACTTCTGGAAGGCTGTTGCTGATGAAAGGCACTGGCTAGGTCTCTGGGGAAAGAGCACATTATTACAAGATGAATCCGGGGATCTGACAAAAATAACAAAACAAAGCCATAAGACAGGGTTAGATTTTAACAGGAAGAAAGTCAGATTGATTGCAGTGACTTTCCTATGCCTTCTTTTTCCAGAACACGATGAATGCTGATTTTTTTTTTTAACTTCACCTACCAGGTTTAAAGATGCACTATCAAATTCTCAAAGGTGCAAGGAAGGAGACTGGGAGAACAGTTGTGCAAATCTGCCAGATATTTATGCACCTTCATTAGTAATACTCTGCTTGTTATTATTAAATATTAGAGCAGCAATTAAGAGCCCCACCCAGTGCTGATGTCCCAGTATGCTGTGCAATTGCATGAAAAGGCTGAAGAGGAGCAGCCAAGGCAGGCAGGGAGGGACAGCATAGGTGGAGATGAGGTGTGAAGGGAGGCACAGAGTGGCTGCCTGGAGCGATGCAACGGGCACAAAGCCAAAGACAACATTCAGACTGGGGCAAAGTCTCACCAGTGGCTTGACATATTTTATCTAAAATACACCCTGAAAACAGCGGGTGGCACTGCTTTTGTTTCTTCAGACCTAAACCTCAAGACCTGTCTCTCCATGAGCAAACAGAGGATCCAGATTCTTTCTGTTGATGCAGAAGTGGCTGAACTTTTTTGTGATTTTGTAAGGGACATCACTGCCAAAAACCAAGCAGTGATGAGGAATGGCTTCTGTTTTATCTAAGACAAAAAAGATTAAAAGTAAAAATGCAGTCTAATTCCAGTCACTTTGTTTATAGTCCCTCCTGTACCTCCTCTTCAGTTTATGCTTCACCTTAATCAGTAGGTTTGTTCTTGAAGAGGTGTAGAGTCCCCCAACACTAGCGAGTTCCAGTACAGCATCTCGTGTATATATATACTACAGATAAATAAGTAGTTTGCCAATCAACACAAAACTGGTTTTGTGTTTGATGCATCACAGTTAAATGAAGCAGTTCATGCACTTCCATTGTGAACAGAGGGGACTAAATTTAGATAAGATTAACAAACACAGGGCAAGTATTGGTCATTTGCTGCAAAAATCTGTGTGAGGTGCTGTCCCAGAGCAGGTAAGTCAAGGATATAACCATTTTCCATCTGCAGGAATATGTGATTTAAGCCAGTGGTTCTCAGCTGGAGAGATGCATCTCCCTCAGGAGGCATCCCAGCTATAAAGGTTAGGCACATGCTGTATTGCAGAAAAAGCGCTGAACGAACAATTTCAACATTCAGTCTGAAGAATGTTCATAGCACCTTTGTCCTCACCATTTCATAGAAGATAGGAAAATTTAGATTTTTCAAGTCCATCTGGATTCAAAATTGGCTTTTACTCTTCAGTTGGCTCAGCATTGTCACATGTCTTGGTAGGCTTCTCAGTTCAGGCATGCGTAATCTGTGCGCTACAAATACAACCTCCTCTTATTTGCATCTGCTCTTGTTACATGAAACTCACAGACCAGAGGTAGGATTTCAAGTCTTTTTATTATTGTTTTCCAAAATACTCTTTTTGATCTACCTTGAAATTTTAAAGAAATTTGAAAAAGATTGAAACAAGTTCAAAAGCTTACCTTTGTATCACATACCTTGGATGCTTTGAAATAGTGGGGTTTTTTAAATGTAATCTTGAAAGGGGATATTTATATGTCTATTGGAGAAGACATTGCTGCTTCTTGTGGATTTTTTTTTTTTTTTTTTTAAGAAAGATGATAATTTTTCCATCTGGATTTGTAGACAAAGCTGGTTAAGCATTGCCAGACAACCAGACAGGTAACAAGCTTTTCACATTAGCGGGCAGCAATAGCATCAAGTAACAAGTAACCTTGTTGTATTACACATCAGTCATGTCAGTGTTTATGTAAAAATGATACCAGGTTATATGATCATTTGTCCTGCATGCAAGATGAGCATGTTAGAAAAAACAACTTCTGTAGAGAAGTTCTAAATCAGAAGCATCTTTCCTAAAATTTCAGGGTATTAAAGAATTTACAGGGAAAAATGTGCATTCTCTGAGAAAATGTTGAGCACCTTTTCTAATAGCCTTAGCTATTAATAGCTTAATAATCTTTTGTGCAGAGTGAGATGGAGACAGGCCTGCTTTTCACATAATTAATGGTTTTGTTGAAGCTTACATACACTCCTCGTTATTCCTAAATAAAGCTCCCTCCTGTATTACATTCAGTCAGGCTTCTTTCTGAAATGCATCTTGAAATCTGATGTTTTAATATGAAGCCAATGAATGCACCAAATCAACATTTGTGCAAAAAATGATGTCCTAGAACCCTAAACAGATACAGACTCATCTTCCAGGTAACCCCAGCCATGACTTGTGTTTGTTGGGCCACCCCAATGCTACGGCAGGGTCTGCCTTGCCGTGGCATCTTAATATTTTTGTTTGGCTGAGGTACTGCTGGTTGGATGGCTGCCTGCAAATGAAAAGGGTACGTGTGTCTGCAGTGAGATCTGTGCTACTGTAGGTGTACTGGTAGCAACAGCTGACTATGATAACAGGCAGCGGTGCTGGGTGTACCTATCCTACCTGTGGTACAGGCGCAGCTCTTGTCTGTGCCTCTCTCCTGTCTGTGGATGGAACTTTGTGATTCACAAGCTAATAATGTTTTTGGCTCAGTTTTAGCTCTAGAACAAATCCTTCTTAGTGCTGATTTCTGAAGCATAATTTGAATAATGGCGTTCTTCACTTAGGCGATCTAGCACTTTTCACAGCACTTAGGAGGTATTACTGAAGTATCAAAATGCACCCTTAGGGTGAGTTTAGTTCCAGCAGTTATTCAAGTTGAGAAACAGAACCATAGGCGCTTAAATAGCTTGCCAGAAGTTGCAGAATAAGTTTGTAATAATGCTGAGCTGGATTCTTGGGTCTCTACTGTCTATACAGGGTAACACAGCTTTCTCTGTATCACCCTTGAAGTATCATCCTTTGTTTATGTTCTTTCTTTATTAAAAAAAAACCCAAAAAACCTCCAAATGACTGAATTTTGCTTCTCTTCTCTTTTGTACAATCCTCTTAAATAAACTGCCTTTCTTCCAATACCACTTAAGTTGCAAAGGGCGTTTGTTTCATAACATACTTCTTAATTGCACCTTTCCAGTTAAGACCGCTACTAGCTTTGGTAATGTGACTACATCAGTCATCTGTCAAACCATGGCAGAATTCTGAATTATGAAACACATTATATGTAAGCAAGAGGCTGCAAGTACTTATTTGAGAAAATAAAAAGAATAATTATATGCATTGCCTTAAAGAGTTGAACCTGGGTCCTTAGGTGGTGTAAATCACCATAGCAACATCAAATGCAGTGAAGCTCACTTTGCACAAATGAGAGACCTGTTCTGTTCTTTGTTTTCTCTTCATCCTTGAAGACTTCAACAGCTACAGCTTCTCTGTCCTTTGCCTCATCCCCTAACTTTTTTCACTCCATTACTTCTTGGACCACTTTCCCAGCAAACTCCTTCTCCCAGTTCACTGCTGTCATTACAGAGCATCTTACAGCTTCAGGTAACACACTCTTCTTTCAAAACCAGCTGCCTTCTCTGACACGTAGCTCCAGACCCCCTCCAGTAACATCAACACCTTTTCTTGCTCATTCCTTTCCCTTTCAGCTCCTTGATAGCAATCTCTTTTTTTTTTTTCTCGTATTCCCTTGCTCCCCCACCCCTCAGCCACCTACCCACGCACTTGCTCTTTACTCACAGTATGATTCGTGTTCCTCATGGATTGTCCTCTTTTCAGCCTGGATGCCTGTGGAAATAAGGCTTATGTAATTGGTCCATCTGTCAGGCCCTCCGTGTGTTTGTCAATTCACCATTAATAACTTGGAACCTGTTTGCTAATTGCACCTAAACCAGAAGGAGGGGCAGCACAATACGAGATGGCAAACTCCTTCAGGTTTCATGAAAATGAATGACTGGGGAGAGGGCGGGGAGTGTGAGTGGTGGAGGGAGGGATACGTAGGAGAGTTTAGCCCTTATACATTACATCTGGCTGAAAATGTCTGTCCAGTAATATCCATTCTGTAGCTCGGTGCTATTTCTTGTCTGAGCTGACCAGATGGAATAGGTGGGGTTAACTGGGCTATGGTGGAAAGGACAGGGACAAGGCAACAGAAGATACAAATCTACCCCAAATTAGAAAGCATTAGTAATACCATGAACTGCAGAGTATTTTTTTTTCTTCTTTAAACTCCTTTTGTTTGTCTTTCCTCCAGATTTTCTCCCCTTTCTTTTCCCCTCTCCTCCTGTTCCTGTCTCAGAGATTTTCCTCTTTCCTTCTTTTCCTGTCTTTCATCTCCCCGTCCTCATCCTCTCTTCATAAATTCCCTTTCTCCTAAGGAATGCCTCAATAGTAAATTCAGTATTGCCTTTCATCCTGCACTCCCCCACCCACTCTCTTGTTGCTGCTAATTGTGCTCCCTTCCTGGTCTGACACCACTTCCCGAGAGGAAGAAGAACTGCCGTAATGATTGGTGGCAGCAATGTCTTAACCATCTTCTCAGAGCACAAACACTGTCACAGTGTTTGAAAAGCTACATTAATTGAACATAGATTTGTTCAAGCTACTCATTGAATGGATTTCCCTTGTGCCTGGCTTGTGTTACAGCTTATTTTAGCTATAGACTGAATTCTAACCATAGTTATCACCCCTGCCAATGGCTGCCTCCACCGGCTGCTGTACCCCACTTGATCTGAGGGCAGAGGACCTTGCCTGCAACAGCACAGACACTCAAGCAATTAAGAACACCAACTGGATGCTAAGTATAGGTTATCAAACCGTGTAGTTAGAATGGAAAGAAAAACACTTTTCGTGGCGTAGATTTTACTTAAGATCAACTTCCGCAAGGAAATTCATCCACCACCTGTGTAGCAGTTTGGGGATTTGGGTTCTGGAGCCAAGTGTTGCCAGGAGAGGTATCTCACCTAACCCCCAACCCCTTTTCTGCAGCTAAGACTACTCCACAACAATTTACTGCCAGCTGAACACCTTGGTAGAGATGTAACTCAATACATGGAAGTTTGCTAACCCCCAGAAAGTGAGGACATTTTGCTCTGTGTCCATCCATGAATGGCCTCACTCAGCCGTGTAAACTCCAGGAACTGAAGTGGTGCTTCTGCTAATGATAATTCAGCTGTAGCCAGGCACTTCTTACAGTGGTAGGGATTTCTTACCGTAGCAACCACCATCCTTCAGTGTGACACAAACGCAGGACTTGCAAAGGCAGTGAGACATTCTCTGAGAGAAGGACTTCCAGCACCTCCTTGCCATTACTAGTTTCATAACGCCTTTGGACTGTAACTGGAAGCAGTGTTGGTGGCAATCAGCGCTTTCCTGCACTTTTTTGTTTTTAAGCAGAGCGTGCCATTGGTGCTGTGGGCTGCAGAAGTGCTGAACCAACGCAGCTCTCTAGGATTTCACTGCTGCCTTGTGATCTGCGTCCTCAGGGTCTGTGTGTTGGGCTGGGCTTGCTGATGTAGTGCTTTAGCTGGGGCACAGGTGCAGCGGCCCCATACGTGTGAGCACGATATATTTGCATTTCATCTCTCTGAATCAGCGCAATTCCCCCAACTACCCTCTTCAGTAAATTCCTAATTGCCAGCAATTTATGTCTTTACCTATTTATTGCAGCTTGCAAAGTTTGCAGTAAATTTGGCTTGTGATTTGGTGTTTGTGCGTGTGTGTAGCAGTTAAATCATTTACGTTCTGAGAAGTTTAAAGAAACATTTGCCTTAAAATCAGCAAAGCATTTACTACTTTTGCATACATGGTGAAGTCTGTTTTATTTTATTGCGTTACATTACTAAATAACCTTGGCTGTTATTCTTCAAGGTCTCAGTGCGTTGAGCCATTAACAACTATGGAACGTATCTAAACTGCATTATAGCTGCATAACTACAAGCTAAGGGGTAATCGAAGATCTGTCAGGCTTAACGTAAGCATATGGCCAGCTCTCCACTACTGATATAGGATTAAAAAGAAAAAAACAAAAAACAAAAAACCCCCAAAAAACCCCAACTTAATTTGGAATTTTTAAGCAGAAGTCCCTAAGGATGCTTTTACCTAAATGATCTTCAGCTTGTACAATGCAACTGGAAACACCAATGTGTGAGAATAGGGAACTAAGAGTTAGTATGCTGTGAAAGGGAAAAGAAGCACATGAATATTTAATCTGTGTATATATATATATAAAATTAGTACAGAGATAAACAGATTGATGAGTAATGATGCATATATTTAATTCATAGTTTTATGCATTTTTAAAGAAAAATGTCAGTAGGTGGATAGCAAAAGCAGCATCCAGGGTTGTTTATCCTCTGCTAAACATCGCAACATGTGTGACAACATCTGAAGTTTGCAGTTCTGAAAGGCAGGAACCAGAAGGATCTGTGAGATTTACCAGGAGTTCTGGTTCCGCTGTGGACAGCGGGTGTTTCACAAAGCTTGCAGAGTCTGTGGAAATACAATAAATTGAACCTTACGGGTGTTGCCAACAGACTTTGCCTTCTATCATCTGAGTAACATCAGTGGTGAAATCGTGACGGTTGTCAGGCATTCTGACACACGGTACTGTTCTTTATGGTCTTCTGGGGATGTTCTAACTTCTGTATTATGAAGAGCAAGAAGTGGTTAATATAGAGAGAAATGTGGCATTGCATGGTAGAAAATGCACTTTGCTTCTTAGGGCCACTGTGAAGCAATTTTTCAGGAAGAATGGCACAGTTTAGGAAATCCAGGTCTTGAATTCATACTGACTCAGAGGTGACCCAACAAGAGAGAGCTGAGGTTCTCATTTCCAGCCTAGCTGTGTGCTAATTCAGAGTCAGCTGCGCTTCAAGCAGAACAGCGGCCAAAGTGCAACCAGAGAGCTGCAAACACCTTCTGAGGGGCAGCCAGGCGGCTGTGAACTGCTGTATCCCCACTCCAGGTACACTCACACCTCTGGCTGGTTGGTGTATACAGCACTGCTGTGATTGAAATCTGCATGGCATTGTGCTGCTGATGTCTTCATCCATATAGATGTGAGGGCTTTGACTAAGGACTCACATAAGCCCCAAGATTTTATATAAGCTTATACAAGTGACATATGAAGTATGGGAGTAGAAGAAGTGCAATCTAATATATAGCACTGAGCTATAATATAGTAAGAGTTAATATATGTATCCATAAGGGAGAGGCTCAGTGCAAGAATTACTAGAAGTTGTTACTTTGCTGGAATCAAGATAGATCTTTGCCTTAATGTGTTTACCAGCGACTTCTGTATTGTGATTTATTGAGAAGCTCAGTTATTGCTTTTAATTTTGAAGTGTCATCTATAACCTGTTCACAGAAATGAAACTCGAGAAAACCATATGTTCAGGATATTGTTGTTAGTGTGTTATGTTTTATGCTTCTTCGAGATGCCCTAAATGATTTCTCTGTCAGCGGGTCTTTATTTTGTGGGTATTGCAGGTAGCTCTAGACTTCAAGTAAATTAAATGCTGTTATGTTGCTGCTGCTTCTTCAGAAAAGCAGCTGTTTAACGTTTGTCTGTATGGAAAAAACATCATGCAAATACATCAGGTTTTCTTCCTGATACTATAAATGTTATTATGCATTGTTTTCTTTTAGTCATTTTGAAATAGGTAGGTCTAAAAGAAGTATGAAAAAAGCAATGTGGTGGTTAAGAAAGTAATTGAGGCAGGCTGTGCTGCGTGTATAGACTGCAATGAAGGACGAACAAAGGTGTTTGTACGAGAAGACGATAAGCTCCAGTGTTGTTACAGAGGACACGTGCAAAATCAGGCCAGTCAAGCCAGCTCTCTGCCTAGCTACACCGTGGCATAGTACAAGCTGTCTGCAATATCAGAACGCCCTCAGAAGTGTCACATTTTTTTCATTTCACTGACAGGCATTGAACATGAATGTCATGTTTTGCTTTTTCTGTGTTTGATTGGACATTTGCCTGATCACTGACACTGAGCAGAGAAGTTACTGAGTCTGGATCATACAACATGTACTGGAGCAGCATTGTGGAGTGCTTTCTAAGTTCTCTGTCAGCATCGTGATGGGCATGTCCACAAAACAAAAGCAAAGCAGACTTTATTTAAAGGTAATACTCTCAGCATTGTGACTGAATGCTGTTCCCATGTAGCAGCCTTGCAGGTATGTATGTGCTGCCCAATAAATCTGGAAATAGGAGTATCTGGTGTAGTTGTTGTGGCATTGCTCTGCCAGCACTAAAAAACTGTGCTTCAGGCAAATGCAAGTGCAAGTGAGCCTGGTGCTGTGTGCAGCTTTGGAGCTAGCAGGAGCAGATACTGGTGTTGAGCACTCACAGACAACTACAGACATAACTTCAGTTAGTTTAATGGTCTACCAATTTATTATTTCCTGGAGGTGATGTTAATTGTATAGCTATTGTTTGACTGCCAGCCGGCTGCAGATCTGGGAAGTCCTTCCAGAATCAGATGGACAATAACCAGATTTACTCCTGAAAAAAATAGGACTACATTTACTCAGACATGCTTTCTGACCTAAGAAATGTTTAGGTAGTTACTTAAAGCTAGTAAAAGTGGCAGGTGATTGTGAGTTACCCCAGATGGCTTCCTACTATTCTCCAGGAAAATGCAGATAAATCCTCTTGTGGAAAGGGATAAAAGGTCTCATCTACAGTTACATGAAACCCTTGCTGCAGTCAAGGAGTCACTCTTGTCAGAGCTGTGGTTTGACCTCGCAGGACATTATTGTGCATCTCTGCTTCTGCGTGGAGAAATCTGATTTAGGAATCATGAGGTGTGGCTTAGAAACAGAGCAAAGTTGGTAGGCTGTATCCATCTCTATGGGATGTGTGTATGCAAATGGAGGAGACAAACATCTCACTCTGCCTGCATATAAATGTGCACTTCAGAAGTTTTCATATTTTCGTGCCTGTACTTCTTGGGTTCAAATTTTAGAAGTCATTGTGTTTGTGTGGGGTTTTTAATTTAATTCCTAAATTAGCATATCTCAGGTTGTTAGGGAAATGCATGCAGTACTTTGTCTGTCGATTGAAGCATTAATTGCTTTAGGCCTTCACGCTATAACAGCTGGAATTATTCTTTCATATTCCCCTTCAGTTCTCTCATTTGAGAGCCTCAGAAGTTGTGAGAGCTGGACTCCTATCAATGTGCAGGAGAGTGAGGAAAGTTCCTAAGCCCTGAGTTTCAGTCCATGAATTAACACGGCTAGTGGGATAAGGGAACTATATCTTTCCACTTCTCTGAAGTGCTTAACTCACTATTTGTGTGCCATAAAATAAGCAGCAATAACAATAATCCATGTCTGACCATTCAGAGAAGTGAATCCACCGTGCCTTCAAGCAGTTCACAGGCAGTAAATGGGATCATATAGTGCATGTCATCTGCATTTAGTGTGACTGCCTGGTACACTGAATGTTATTTTCCATAGTACCATTCTGAGTTCATATCTTCATTTCTTTCCTATCAGAGAACCACTGTTTTAGCCCAGTGTAGTAAAGGAAACCTGTGAAAGGTGCAGGTTTGGAACGGGTGTGTTGGTCACAGTGCTTGGGGCTTATGGACACTTAGCTGATGGATCAACACAAACAGGCATTGCTGGTAGGAATACTCCTGAAGGTCTAGTTTCTGTGGCCTTTGCACTGCTTTTTATGTATTCTGACCATAGTACTCAAAGAATGTGGCCATTCCTAGATGACAAACAATTATTTTTTTTTTCACCAAAAGGAATTCTGAAAAGCTCTTCCAATTCTTACATTAAAAGTCTCAGGCTATTTGCACTGCTTCTGGATTACTGGGTATTGTTCATATTGCATGAGAATTTAAGAGTTACACAGGAGACATTATTTAGCTATTTTAAGAACTTAAATTTAGCTCCAGAGAAAGGTAGAGAGGACCTACCAGCTTTTGAGAGAGTGATGAAGGACCGAGGCTGTTTTTCTGCCTTTCATCTTGCTATATTGTGTAACACAGTTTGGACAGAGGAACACTCTAATGGAAGGAGCAAGCTTTACTTTGGGCTGATGGGCTCCCACATTTGCAGAATGGATGAAAATTCACAAAAGGTGGTGAGGTGAGCCTGTGGCAGCCTCAGGATGCTGGGTGAAGATACTGACAGTCAGCACCACCACATGTTCATAGATGCTGATGAGAACTACCCCAAGCAGGATAACATGTTATCAGACATGACTTGATGTTGTTGTGATCCAGTTACTACCTTGAGTTTGGATGGTGATGTTTCTCTTTACCCTTTGTCTATTAAATTGCAGGTTTGTTGTTGTTGTTGTTTCCTGGCAAACATAGCTAAATTTGTTTTGGTGGTACTTTTTAAATTATCCACGTGCAACCTAGCCACTTGAGCAGAAATGGAATAAAAAGCTTTATTCCAAACCAGCAACGTGTTAGAAGGATGTTGGCAGCATTTTATATTTCTCCAACACTTTGCATTTAATGGGGAAAATGCTTTAAGTGCACACATACCACTGTGGCACAGAGGATAAAGATATTTAGTAGACACTGTTCACAATTGTGATCATCATAATGATGTCCTTTTTGTTTAAGCAGCAATTTAAATTAACATACAAATAAAAATGTAATATCTGGAGCTTTTAGTGAAGTAGACACAAACAGAAATTAGCAGAGAGAAGAAATTCAGTAAAATAAAATGAATATTAGGCTTAGCTAGAGTTTAGGAAGATGCAGAATCATTAAAACCAATCGTTTTTATAAACACTTCCTCTTGATTTAGGAGCTCTGGAGTTCACCAGTCAACCAGGGAGCTCATCTAACTTCTAGAAACAAGTGGCAAATGTGCTGTCACCTCTGCTTTGTAGGATTAGAGACCTCAACTCAAGGGACACTGTAGCTGATACTGAAGAAATCAGGTACATGCAGACTTGATCTTTCAAGGTGAAAAGACATTTAAACCAGTAAACCAGAACCTCATCTGAGATCACTTAACTTTGAGATGTTAATTTAAATTTTCTCATGATGAAAACTTGGGCCCTGTTTTTCTGTGCATTTTCTTTGCTGTAGAGTTGACATTTGTGTAACTCCGAAGCATATCTGCTGTTGTGTAACAGTTGAAGACCCACTTCATGATTTTTTCAGCATACCAAGAAAGAAACCTTTATTCAACATACAGGTACTACTCTGCATATGACCTGCAGCTGCTGTAAGTCAAAGTAATTCCTGTGCTGAGAAGGGAATTATGTCCCAGCTGCAGCTCCAGCACATGCTCTTAAAAGACATTTTACATGTGGAAAGGTGGCGATTTTGCTACTGGGATAGAATTTGTGAAAAAATCCAGAGAAAGTCTGGTCGTGTTGACTTTGTGGATGATGGGAACAGCAGGGAAACCCAGTAGGGAGAAGTACTTTTTACTCCCTTTCTCTTTTGCTCGCTTTTTTAGTGGAATGAAACCAGGACTGAGGGAAAGAGCAGAAAGAATGAATGGGTAAAAAAACAAAGGATACTGCTGTCATCAAGCAGCTGCTCAAACAAGTATATCCTCAATGGAAAAACAGGATTCCTGACAGTTTATACCAGACATAAATCTGACTTCTCTTTGTTACTTTGATACAATTCTTTTGGATTTGTTGGTTTGGTTTTGTTTTGTTGAAGAGTTTTCTTGTTTTCATTTAGTTTCCAGGAAGAGCATCTGCCAAAGACCATAGTTTTCATTAATCCTCTGTAAATTCATACCAAAGCAACACCATCAATGATAAATACCTATGGACTAGTTTCCCTTTATGAAAGGAGTTCTGGCCAGACTGGCTAACATATGGACTGAAAAAATGTTTTGAAGATATGCCTCTTTTGGAATTGAAACTACAGGTAGGCAAAAAGTGCTTCTGGCTACTGCAGCCTGTACATTCAGACACAAAGCATTTAAACTTTTCAGGGAGAAAAATGTTTTTCACAGCAATCAGCCGAATACTCAAATGAAAGAAAATAAAAGCTCAACCTTTTTATATTGGTCCTGTGAAATAAGTTGTGATCATACGAGTACCTCTGGAAGGGAAATGAGTGTGATTAATGAAGCAAATCATACATTTTAATGTGTATGATAAAACAGTTATTCCAGGGAGAAAACAGTATCTTTAGCAATTCAAAATATTGTTGTTTGCACCTCTTTTTAATCTACTTTTTATTGACTTCAAATTCAGGTAAGCTGACATTTATTGCCAAGACATTACTATTTCAAGTCTTTCGCTTCCTATTTGCCTATTTTCTGTGCCTATAATGTCTGTGTCCATTCCCTCTCCCTCTCAAGCTGAAATACTTTTTTTCCTGAGTCTTTCTACAGATAAATTAAGCACGAGGGAACTTTCCAGCATTCCTTCCCATTGCTACTCTGTGGAAGCTAATAGGAATGTACAAAGGGCAAAATACATTTCTAAATGTTAGGTCCATTAACTTGCCAACCTTTAAAAAGGTTGGATGGCAAGTGAATCTTGGTATGCCTAGTAACATATTCAGTGGTTGAAAACTAACTAAACATATGCGTAAGTGAAAAACTTAATGAAATACTGAGGATACATGTACATGAGATGTTTAATATTCCACTGGAAGTACTGGGAAACGACTGTTTTCATCTAGCTTGAGAAATAAGCTACAGTACTTACCGTATAGAAACAGAGTGACTTTTCCTGTGGCCCATTATTCCTTACTCTTCACAGGGATGTAGAGTACTGTTTTCACCTTGACTCCTGTTGAAGATCAATTTATGTCCTAAACCACAAATGTTGTAGTGTCATTCTTAGGGTAGTAATTACAGATGCTTGAAGACCTCACATTTCTAATCATTTCTAGGTTACGTGTATTCATACTTGATCAATTCAATGGCATTATGTTCCTGAATGTTTTTCTCCCACTTAAAATGTCATGTTTACTCTTGTAGCTTATGTTGGCACATCAGACTTATCCTCAATAAGACTCCATTTTTGATCTGCTACATTAGATCTCTTAGGCCTCTCATTTCTGTGATCTTCTCCTTGGCTTGCCAGCTGTTCCACTTCAGTCTAAGCTGTTAAACTAGAGTTTACACAGTATTCCAGATGAAGTTGCATGAGGAATTTTGAAGAGGGCGTTAGTGCTCCTCACTTGCACAGTATTTCCCCATTTATTCTATGATCAAACGCATCTTTCTCAGGCCTGACACATTGGAAGCAGGAGAGGTAGCAGGCGTGATCAGGGAACTCTGTGCTGAGTGGATTGGGTCAATGTGAAATTGCTGATGAGATATATGCCACTCTGTAGACCCTCCCCAGCTTCTGCAGAGAATTTCTTCTGTGTTTTCTGTCTCCAAAAAAAAATGAGAATAGCAGTTCCTTTTGTAATATCCCTTAGTGGGAAATTGTAATGATCAGTGCAAAACAAATGAGTTCAGAGTGTTGGGAAATACTTTGAAGTTGATATGTAAGGTTCTGATACTGAGAAGGGTGAAATGTCACAGGGCACTGCAAGGTAACCGCACTATTTTGCGATAGTCTTACTTTTTAATAAGCCTAACATGGGAAAGGGAATTTCTTACCTATGGATGGCCATACTTCTTGGCTCTGGCTCTTGGCATCGGATAGTCTTTACTTTCTGGAAAGTCTTTGCCTCTCCTGTACTTTCCAGACATCTGTGATGAGTTAAAATGCTACTCCCTAGTGCTGCTTGCCATTTCTTCTCCCATGGATAACATAAGCCCAGACTTTGGATTTTGTCGGTGAAACAGGACCATGCTGCTGTCCTTCACCTGGGAGTGAAGCTGAATGTGCTCACATCATGTTCACCTTGGCCAAATGTCATTTTTCCTCAAGAACACCTCTATCATGTCTGTGCCTGTTTCTTTGCCTTCTAATATGACCTCTTCAGAGTGAGAGTGACCACACCTCGGTGTGTCTTCTGAGACTCTGAAATGCAAACATTTAATGCATATTTCATATGGGAACTCCTGTATCAGGGAGCCTGCAGTCCGTTGTGATGGTGTGAACATTGCTGGGTGAGTTACTGAGTTGTCTGTAAGGCTCCTAGATCTTTTCTTAAGAGATTGTAACTCATTTAGAACTCACCTCTGTGTTAAGAGTTTGATTGGAATAAATATGCAGTAAATCTTTGCGTTAAAAACTGTCAAGGCATCTTCATGTTTAACCCAAGCAAAAAAAAAACACCCCAGTTTTTTTAACATATTTTGATATTATGAGAAAGCTAATTCCACTTTGACATGTTGTGGGACTTACTTTTCACACGTATCTGTAATCTGCATCTGTAATCTAACCAGTAATCAATATCAGGATGACAGCTACTCAATACTGTGCAGCTGCAGATAGTAGGGACTACCTTTACCAGACATCTGCGATGTGTTTATATCAACTCATAAGGAACACTGGGTATGATGTTGTTACTTCAAGAGCAGACTCTGGTTTAAGGGGGGCGTTTTGTAAAGGAAGACTGTTAATCCAGTATGAGTAAAGTAGCAGAAATCTGGCCTTTATAAATGTAACATATTCCTGTTGCTTAGCTGTAACTGGATTTCCTTTGAATCTTTAAGTTACATCTTTTCAGACCCACATTATGCAATACAAATCCCTATTTTCACAGTGCCTGTACCTATTCAGATTTGATTTTGAATCGTCTTTTTCCTTCTCTTTCTCTATACTATGTGCTTATTTGAATTATATGAAAAGCTTTCTGTAGTATATATCCTGTATGAAGTAGCAATTCCTTGGTCTTTCCAGACACAGATCAAAACTTGTGCAGTTTATCCAAATTCAGAATGTCAGTGCAGACTTCTACAGACCTATCTGATGAATGACTATTTCACCATATTTCACCTTACTCTTTTATCAAAGCTCTATTGCTTACTTCATATGGCTGGATCTCTTTTATATTTTCATGTCAGCTGTAACTACAGTTCCTCAATTTTTTTCTCTGCCAGGTTTGGCTGTTACATAGAGTGTGAACGGATTACTTTGTGGCATGAAGATGATCAGTCATTTAAGACTGAACCAGTTACTGATTACAAAAGAAATTATTCCCTTGAACCATGCATCTTTTGAGAAAGAGTAGTATTTAAGGTGTGCCTTCATGTTTAGAGACAATTCCAACTTAATATCTGCCTGCTTCTCCAACATGTACCAAATTTTTATCAGTGCTTCAAAATAACAGAAGTTGCTTCTGTAATTACATTCTGTCATTTAAATACATTTAAACAAAGTCAGCAATTTGCAGATAATAGCCAATTAACATGTTTCAGTTGAAAATCAGGAAAAATATTCCTTTTTCCTAATTTGTACAGTTTTTTGATTTATTCATCTATCTGGAAAGATTCCATCTCAACTGACTCTAATCATCTAGAAGTTGCTCTCTCTGTGGTCTCTGGGGAGATAGAGCTATTTTCTGAATGATGAGCCATCTCATCCAAAAATAGTTTAAATAAATCACAAGTATAATCTAGACATATAACCTGTAGATAGCTCAAGTGAGGTGAGATGTGCCTCACCTTTGATGTCTGATACTGTAGGGTTTTTTTATGTGTGTTCATTAAGATGAAAGACACATAATAAAGATCAAGACAACAGACTGTTTCTTGTATGTTCTGAAGTGATCCACGTCCATCTTTCAGTGCATTTGTGTTTACACAGTTTAATCCTGGACTTTCACCTTCCTTATTACGATGGCAGGAGACTGTAAGGAAAAGACCGAGTGTTTGGTTACTTCTTAGGAGGCCCTTTCACCTTATGCTGCTCCAACCTGGCCTTGCTGCTTCCCTGGACACTGCGTTGTGTGGCTTGGGAAGTGTGCATCAATAAACGCTTCAACAAAACTCCTTCTCTTTAACATGCTACTTGTACGTGCAAGGTTTCCACTGCAAGGATGGCAAAGGCTGGAGGTCGTGTTTGAAGATGAGGTTAGGTGTCGAGGGAGAGGGAAATAAAGTTTAATCTGCTGTTAAGGGAACAAAAGAGGAGCTGAAGCAGGTAAATGATGAGCAGGAGGGAAATGAGACAGTAAGTACTTAACTGAAAGGAGTGATTGAGAGCTCTTAGGAGTGCCAAGGAAGAGAGGTTTGGAGAACAAGTTCTCATCTCATTGTCATCTCAGGAGTGTTCACGCTGCAGTACTTTTCATTAGAACGTGTGTCTTCTGTAATCCACTTCAACACTTATAATTTGTGTCAGCAGAGCAAGCTGGTTTTATGCTTTTCACTCTGGGACTGATGCTGTATCCATCCAGTCCTGTACCTTGAACTAACCGGTCTACCTTCATTCATAAAGCTTCAGATTTCTTTATAATAGTAACAGCATTCTTGAGATGATTTAGAGCCATATCTAGGCAGTTTATTTTCAGATCCCAAGACTGCTTTAAAATGTACCTTAATACAAACTTCTGTTAGTGGTTAACTGAGTGAACCTGGTTTTGATTCACTATCCCCATGATCTCAATCCAAATAGTTTATCTCTCTATTTTTTTTTTTTCAGTGTATCTTCTATAATAAATGTGCAGTCAAAAGAAAATGTACTAATGCTCTGAACAAAGCAAGCTTTGATTTCATAGTTTAGCAAATCAGTCAAATGTTATCACCATCACTGGTTGGTGCTTCCACAAACACAACCTGTGGCAGTGGGTTTTTTTTGCCTTTGGAAAGCTTAACTTCTTCACAAAATACCAAATTCTCATTGATCAAAGCACAAAGGAGACAAATCCATTTGTATCAATGATAAATGGATTTAAGATACTGTATTTGAGTCCTTTTAAAGTAATCCCTATAAAAGATCTCTCTGACTTCAGGTTTAACTGAATTTCCCATATGAATTTTCCCTATGTTGTAGAAGTCTAAAAATAAAGAAAGAGTCAAAGCACTGTATGTAAATACTTGCATATAGCCCAAAACTCACAGTGTTTTTGAATATCTGTGACCTTCAGGAGAAAAAGTAACAGAACCAGCTCTTACCTGGCTTGATGGTGGAATAACTGAAACCCTAATGAGCTGGTGTTAACACATAGTGCTGCAGTCCACTTGTAATATCACGTTACTTCCAAATTATTGCTCCGTTAAAGTTAGGCATAACAATCAGGAGCTTTGCAAAACTGGCTTTTTCTGTCTTTACTCTTTCTGTGTTGCCCGGATATACAGACTTGGGGGTAGAGGGCACAGATGGCACTAGCTGTGTGTCATCACATATACTTGGATGACCATGGTAATACAGTGTCTTTAAAATGATTGGTTTGCTAAATTGTCTTAACTAAAAAGAGTATGGTAATACCTTGGTGTAAATGGCTTATTAATACATTTTCTCTCTTTACTAGCTGGAAAAGCAAATAAATAAATAAATGTGGGACCTGGTAAGAAAAGATGCAGTCCAAGGCCAATCCGATTCAACTAAAAAAATAGCTCTGAGCATCAGTAGAGTTTGGACTTTGGAGGAGCTGATAAAGGGAGAATGGTCAAAATTAGAACTTAAAAAAAACCCCAATTATTTCTCCAAGAATCTGCTCTTTCCCTTTTCAAGTACAGACCTTTTCCCAAAAGTGCATTTAAAGAGCGTGGAGGGCCAGGCAGGGAAGAGAGCGAGCTCACAACAGAAAGCGCTCTCATAAATGCAGCATGTACCCAGAGGATATTAGAAGTCTTTTGAGTAAACTGTATGATTGTACCCTGGCTGAAAAACACAAGAGCTTGTAATTATGCTGTGTTGTATTTATTCGCTGGTGAATTCTTTTAGCTCTTTTTTTCCCCCCATAGGATATTCTTTATTTGCAGGTCGTGTGTTTTGGGTATACTTCATTTTTAATACTGTTCATAATTTTGCTTTGGAACCACGATATTTATTAGAACAGTATAGCATATAAAAGCCACCTTTTTGCCTTTATGCAACTAAAATAAATAACATATATAATGCATATCCATTTCAGTGCTGAATATATTAAGGCGCATTCACAATACTGTACTTTACAGCATCCAACTCTGTGATTTAATTCTGCTCTGTACTTTTTTTTATTAAATCAGACAGATTGGTGATCTATTTTGCAGTGCATGGAATGTAAGCAGTCCCCAGTACTCTTCATTCTCCGCACACCCTCTGTTCTTTAAGATATTTATTGAAATGGTTGGTGAGGTGCAACAAGCCAGACATAATATTCCCCTTGCCTTTTGTGCGACTACACTGTAATGAAGAATTAATAACAGATTCCTGAAGAATATTAATCATACTTTCAGAAGCCAGCAGGGAACAATTTAAGTGCAGGAAAATTAATGTAACAGTCCAAGTCATAGGCCCATGCAGAAAGTCAGAAAAAATGGGCCCTCTGAAGGGCTTTCCTTCATCTCTGATGTGGTGAAGTATTAACACAACTCGTCATGCAGACCACTGAGCTGCCTCCATCCTCATCAGATCCTAGTCTTCTGAAGGGTCTGGCCATGTTGTCAGCATTCTTCCTATGTTCTGTTCAACCCTTCCTGTAAGAATATTCCTAGTAGAGATACAAGGTGATCTGACAATCTTCATACATTAATGTACAGTGGGGGGGGAGGTAGATTATGTGGCCAGTTAAAATATTTACTTTGGATATTCTCAAAATATTTATCTTTTATATTTTCAAAGTATTTCTTGCAAGACTCGTTCTTTTTCTGTTTATATTTGGCCTTTTTGGAAATAGATTTGAAATTTAATTTCAAAACAAAAAGTGGTTTTAAGGAAAACTCTCTTTGAGGTTGCTCATCCCAAAGATGTCAGAATGAACATTCTGGTCATTCCTACATTTTTTTTCCAACATTTTTCCAGGCCTGGAGAATGACCTGAAACTCCTTCATTCAGGAGAGCAGTTTCAATTTTGACAACTGGGTGTTTCTAGAGGAAATAAATAATTCTGTCAGAGATGGTCTGACAAGCCAAAGGGCAAAGTTCCCAGTGAAGCTTTACAATACCGTGTTTTTCTGATGTGATAAATCTGTGGTAACTCTGCAGTAGTTAGCACCTTCCATTTTTGCAAAATGCAGGGTCAGAAGTTGACCCCACAAAACATCTTTAATGAAAAATTATAACGATCTGTGTATAACCTGTAAAAGAATTAATTTTTCAGAATCTCTTAAAATATTACACAAAGGGTAACCATGATAAAAGAATCCTATTAATTAGACACTGTTAAAGTGAAAAAAAGCTTTATGAAGGAGACTATAGCATTTCATAGCAGTCTTGGTTTTTAATCAGGATAAACATATTACATTAGGAAGAGAGATATATTTTTAGTTATCTCACTGTTGAGGAATTTTACTAAATGAAGATTAAATCTTGGACCCAGGGTAAGCACAGAAATGACTGATCAGCAAGAAGAACAGAGTGGGGTGCTATTTGTGAGAGTAGTGATTATCTGGGGGAAAAATCTCCCGGTCCTAGCCCAGTTAGGGGTTTTTATGCTGTTTTCACAAGTATGTTGAATAGAAGAGGCTCCAGTAAAGCATGAAAAATAGTCAGAGGTATCCATATCAATCTTTTGATATCCCCGATGACTTTTTCATTCATTTCTAATGTAAAGGGTGTTCAGCATGTGTAACCTCACATGGCCAGCTGCTCACCCGAGGAACTGGAAACTACTGCTGCGTGGCTTTGCCGTGTGCTGGCAAGCCATGCCGGTGGCTCCTGCTGGTTCTTCTGGGAGGTGGGATGCTCATCGCAGTGGGTCAGAGGGGGGAGCTGCTCATGGCACAGTGATAGTCACTGGGGCTTGGCCTTTCTCTTTGTTCAGCTCATCCTGTGTGCCTCCTGCTGTCCTGTTGTATTAAAGGCCACGGATAACAGCCCTACCTTTGTGCTTACTCATGGGCTGCCTTGCTGCAATGAATTGAGCTTTTCGGGCAAAGGAGAAGGGCTTATAAATCTGAACTGAGCCCTACGGGTGTGCTGTGGCTCGGAGGAGTAGTGAGTGAGGAGTTGCATTAGGCCAGCTGAACTTGGCAGTGTTTTTTTCCCCACATCTTTTGGCAGGAGGGGCTTCTATCCTGAATTCTCAAACAGTGTTATCACAAAATGTGGATCTGGGTCATTTTTCATCCCTAGTCAGCCAGCCAAAAGGGACGGACCCCTTGTCCCTGAGAAGAAGCCTACAAATAATAGTGTTTCCAGAGACTCTATAAGACCTTTAGGATTGCTCTGACTCTTGCTTAAATGTAGAGATGAGGACATGAGGGTATTATACTCTGTAGTGATCTTCCTCGATTCACTTCTTCACTACACGTGACACTGCCCCCCAGGTTAATTCTCCGGAGACCACACAAGACATGAAGAAGGCTCATATTGGTCTTTTTGCCCTTGATTTAGGGCACAAGCATCAGTGGTCCAAAGCATTCAAATATTTCTTCTGAATCTGCATACTGGATATAGATTTTAGATCTTTCAGTCAAAGGATGAATGACTTTGCATGTTCAAAATAGGAATCAAAAATGCACAGCATCTGAGTTCAGGTTCTGATGTAAAATCCCAGTCAGCTTCTAGCAGAATTTCATAAGGGCACGCAAGGAACACCTTGATTAAAACAGTGGTCTACTGAGCCTACTTTCTAACTGCTTCTTATTGTATTAATTCAAAGTTTTCCTCTTATTGGAAAATTAAGTAGCAGGTGTAGTTTAAATGAACTGTAGCAGACTGGGTTTAGTGGTGTGGTAAATAGATTGTGATATTCATTTCCAATTAAAGTTCTTTTGCAAAGATCAATGAAGCACATTCTCAGAAATTGAATCACAGTAAACTAATAAACAAATTTCTTTCAGACTGATGATGGCAAATTTTTATTTCCTTAACATGTTAGATCACATCATGGTATTAATTATATGATGCATGAGCAGCAAAGAAGCAATCATTTATTTAGTGATAATTTTATATTTATTTTTACCTTGGAATTAGCTCTACAGATAATTCCATACCTATAGACAAGGAACATTAAGCATCAGAAAAAGGAAATTTCAAGTGAATATTTTTAATGCTTGGCTTCTGTCTATCATGCAAAGAGATTTTTAAAATCTTGTTAATGAATGCACTGCATTATTTGTTTTGCTGATTAAAAGGGCCACTACATGTGGAAGGGCATGCCATAACCTTTAAACCCAATTAATATATGAGGGATTCACATCAGTAGCAACAGCATTTGTGAATAATAGAGGAAAGGTTTAATTCTGCATCTGTAAACACACTGCTGTAGTGATTTAAAAGAAATAAGATACTAATTTACTGATGTTAAATGTCAGCAATGCGTTCTTAGCATATAGTAAGGTGTGACAGTTTGGGGGGCTCCTACTCTCACAGTATAAGACTACATTTTGGTGCTGAATAGAGCCCTGATCATTGATTGAGGTCCCTGGGGGGATGCCAGCACATAGACTAGGCTAATAAAAATGATAAAGTAAAGCTCTCACTGTACAATCATGTCATTTCTTGAGAACCTGTCATTATTGGAGGCATGTGAGATGCCTATCAGAATGGATTAAGCATCCCCAGAAGCAGCTTTTTTAGGTTTCTGGTGCGTGAGGTTGTGTAAGCTGAGTTCAGGTTTGGAAGTCCAGGCTCTCTCTGATCCCTTGTTAGGATGGTGGAGAGAGATCCATTTTGATGGAGGCCATTCAAAGCCCTGAGGTTAGACTTCCCTGGCATGTTCTCTGGAGAGGCTGATCTCTCACCTTCAGCTATAGAGGGAAGTCTGACGCTCATTTGCTGAGTATCTTCCATGTACATAGTAGTAATTTGTTAGTCTTTTTCTGAATCATTAGTTTCAAGTCTGGAAATACTCCTCTTCTCCAGATGCATCCACATAATCTTTTCTTTACACCTAAAAGAAGCTGCTGGCTTATTGTATTTGGGGATCTTTATTTTATTCTGATTTTTCCATCTGCTGTTTATCTCAGACCAAGTTTATTGCTAATGAGAGCTACTTAGGAGAGGGTTTTGCAAGTGGAAAGCTTTGTTTCCTATCTTGGACCAGCACCGACTGTGGAGAATTTTCATCTCTGAAAAGATTAAAACCTTGTGGTTGCCTTTGTCTTATTTTTAATGCAAAACATGTCTTGAAATTTTGCAGTCAGCCAAAAATCTTTTTCGGGCTTAAATATAGTCGTTGTGTAAGTGCAGGTTATCTGGAAATCCAGCATTTATTTTCCTTATGAGACCAGAGCAATAGATAAAAGGGGAAGATTTAGGTCACGTAAAAGGGAAAATAAAGTGGCTGGTGACTTTGTGTAGCTCACTTGTGTGTCTCCTTTTCAGCACTGCCCTTGTCCTTGAGTTCTTTGTGTTCCTTGGGTTTGTCTAAGGGTTGAACTGTAAAGTGCAATCACAGTCATTTTCTTGTTCTTCAGTCCCCTGGCAGATAGCTGCAATTCTCTGGTGATAACATATTTTCTGTTCTTCTTAGTGATCTTTTTACAAAAGCCTCCATAAAAGCAATTATTGTGTTTCAGTCATAGTGTGAGGTGTCTTGGGGGGGGGAAGGGAAGTGAATTCAGGATGTTATTTAACAGCAATCTGTCTAATTATCAATCATTAGCTTTGCTATTTGTGACAGTTCCCAGAGTGGAGGTGGGGTCTATATCTGGATGTGCCAAAGTCCTCCTGGTGATGCCACGTGGCCATGGGCACTCAGAAAGTCCTTGCAACAGGTAAAACATCTTCCAGCTTGACAGCGAGCAGCGTCTGTTTTAGCTCCTAGACCCACCTTGGTTTTTTCTGCGTCTTTTCCAGAAGACTTGAAGTTGAACTCTTCCAAACAAGCAGAAAACCATTATCCTCAAGGTGTGGATATTTTTGTTCAGCATGTAAATTCCTGGTCCTTGTGGCTCACTGTGTGGCAACAGAGATGGCTCGAGGCAGGGGGTTCACACGCATCCTCTGGAAGTTTCTCTGTGGCAGCCTAACTCAGGATTGCCCAGTAAGTTTTATGAATGAGTCTAAATTAGTTGTGATCAGGAGGAGTACTAGTGTTAATCAGATGCTAGCCAAAGATACTCTTAACAACTGGGGAGCACCCTTCCATCTCACACATTCAGGATACTCTATTAAGCTGGGAAGTTTGGAAGCCATTCCGATAATGTAACAGGCTTCAGATGGGAGGAAAATTAATCTGCAGCTTAACAGACTGGGAAATACTTACTGTAGTGCAAAATAAGTTTTGCAATATGATGAATTGCTTGTGTTGTGTGGAACAGGACATGAGATGGGAGAAAGTTTGAACATGGTTTCCCTGAGAGAGCAGAGTTTGGCTTGAGTTTATTTGATATCACCATCCAGCATCCCTCCTCTGTACCCAGAATTTGCATAGCTGTTAATTGTGGTGAACTGGAAGGCGTGGCTCACAGGATTGTGTATTTTCATACATGAAAGTTTATAGAAAGTCTATATCTGGACTTTTTAGCATAAAGTTAAACAGTTACAGGATTTACTTACTGCATACGTTTGTTCATGTGCATAGTCACCTAAGATTTGTATGTGAGGAGGAATTTACTGATTTTGTTGAGGGACCTGGTTAGTTTTCCCACCAGCTTCAATACAACAAATGGCAAAAATCTCAGCTGTCCTGAAGTCAGTGATGGCATTGGCACCAAGGTACTAGGACAAGGACTTCTGCCTAGATCCTTGAGAGATGACAAATTTCTATATTAATATATTTTCTTCTCAAATGTTGAATAAAGATAAGAGCTGTATGTTGGTAAAAATATTAATTGGTATTGGAAATACTAATTATTTTTGATTCATAAAAGCTTAGCATGATTAGCATACAGCTAATACATACCAGTCTATTGTGTTGATAGAAGAACACCATGCATAGTCTCTGAAAGTAGGACACCTCTTGCTGCATCTGTGATCTGTACCAATGGAATGGTAAGTTTCCTTCTCCCAGCCCTCCCCAAACCTCTCTTCACATTCATCTTAATTGCATTCCCATATTTTGAAGTCAAGCATTTTATCCCTGGCCTGAATCAGCATGGCAGCAATGCCACCCATGGGTAAAAGAGAGCTGGAGATACTGCATGTGCTAAAAGCTTCTGTAGGTTCAAATCAGCTGGATGGAAGCACAAAAGAAAAATGCAGTGTGGGCTGTTAAATATAACCAGACTGCCCCAGCTCAGGAGAGCTGCGGGTTGCTGACAGCCAGGAACCTACTGTGAGGAGGTGTTACTGTGTTCCTGCCCCCTTCTTAGACTCTTTCCAAGGTAGGAAGGATTTTGATTAAATGGATGGACCTTTCGTCCCACCTGTGTGAATTCTCTTTTATTCTTAGGTTTTTATCTACTATACTGTTCAGATCCTTGCTTAAAATCCACTTCTTCCGGAGATCTTTTTCCTCCTTCTTTTCACATTCTCCTCATGCAGCCCTTGCAAGAAGAGTGTCACCTTGTATGACTCTAAACCCTGATGTAAAACTATGATGTAGAAGTATTTTTAATTCTTAAAAATAGTTTTGGACATCTGACAAACTGGGGAGTAGCTGCTGAAAAGGAAAGGACCTGTGGAAATTTGTTTATAAATTTAGGCTTCTTTGTTCTTCTGGGTGATTTGAGTGATTCCAGCTTACACAGAGTTTGAGGCCTTCGATCACCAGGTAATGATGTGGTTAACAGAAGATTGGATTTCCTGCAAGAAGCAATTACCTTGATTGATAAGAAAATTTGAGAAAATTCATTCAGGAATTAATGAGAATGACAAGGTCATGGTTGAGCCAGGCATCCACCTTGAACAGATAAGGTTGTGTGTTTAGAAGTAATGCAAAGACAATAAGCTCCTCAAAAAATGGATCATTTTTATCTATGCTGAGATGATGAATGAAAACATTAGACTTGTGCCTGTGACAGAGAGTCTGGGGTGTGAAGATCAGGAGAGATTCTTCACAAAGTCATTTATAGCACTAGTATTGCTGCTGTCTCTTTTTTTTATACCATTAAAAAGAATATAAAATGACTTTCAGAATCTTTGTGGCCTCAAAAATCATCCCAGACCTTTATCTTAAAACTCTGTGAGGTATTTTGTCTATCAAGAAAACTGGAGGTCATAAGAGAGGGGATATCATTCCCGTGTGCTCATCTCCTTCTAGCCACAGTGGGGTCCCTTAGAGCTGTCAGTGAAGCCAAAAACGCTTTTTAAATTCATGAATCCTGGCCTCTTCCTTAGCCTGGGTTAAAAAAAAAACCCCAGCTATTGCTAAGGTAACCAAATAAGATACTAAAAGGAGATAGAAATAGATGAAAAAAAGGAGATGATTTATTGCTTCAAACATGCCAGGAGTCGTTTATGGAAAAATACATTTACACGTGTGTAATTTCTGTCTTGAAGTGATGCAGTGGATTTTGTTTTGTTTTCTGTTGCAAGTGCTGAGAAATGGACATGGCCAGTAGAAATGGTAACGGATGCTTTTAGTGTACTTTAATTATGAGTGTTTGTCACCGCACGAAGAGTAAATCCTGTGCTTTAGTCCTTATCCTAAATGTAACTACATGGTGCTCTGCTGCCTGTTTTTTCTTGATGTGTCTTTAACTATTGGAACCAAGTAATTTAGAAATTTCTTACCTATATCTCATCCTAACTTCTGGCTCATTATCACTATTTTTTAATATTTAGTGGATCTAGTGACTCCAACATACAGTAGCCTTTTAAATGCACGTGGTTTCACCCTTGGAGTTATGTCTGCCACAGAAACCTCTTGAAAGGCAGAAAAATTTATTCTGTTTTTACTACTTAGGCAAAATCCTTACAAGCAGCATACCCAAAAAAGGCATTTGAAATGGACTTTGGAAGAGTTGTATCATTCTATTTAAGAAAAGCACATTTACAAGAGCTTATATAAATATTTATTTTCAGAGTTTGCTTGTAGTGGGGGTAAATTACATGAAAGGGAAGGTAATTGACAATAGAGCACAAGGTAGTTGGATATATTCAATAGACGATAGTCTTTGTTGGACTGTAAGCACTTCTCTGTGTACTTCATTCAGTTTTCATGTAATAGATGGCCCCAGAATGAACGCAGGGAAGGTGAACGTGAGTTCTTTTTGCTGTGGAGTTTGTAAACGCACACACAGAAACCTGCAGCTCTTCATCTGCAGCAGGTGGACTCATCCTGCTTTCACTGAGCCAGTGCCAAGTGCCCGCCCCTTAATTCTCTATTCATTTCACTGTTTTTACAATTACACAGAGTAGAAAGTGCTCTCTGCTCACCACAACGGGATTTCTGAATCATTTCCACAGAACCCCATTCTGCTTTTACAGAACACTTTTAATTTCACCTCTAATAAATTCTGCAGAACTGTCCTAAAAAGCCTCAGCTATACCTTAGATGAGGCAGTGGATCTGTTTTCAGGTTTCAGTAAATAATGTATTGAAACTACTCATACTTTATAAAATTTGTTTATATTGTTACCAGTAACCCTGCATGAAAACACACTTGAAATGCTAATAGATCATCCTACGCTTAGCTAGAAAGCATCCTACTGCACTCCTAATGCTATTAGGAAGATTAAATTATGAGTCAATGGACAGGATTCTAACCTAATTTAACGGCTTTAATACCAGGACGTAAGGCATAATGCAGACAAAAAATGTAAAATTATATAGAATTGCTTCTTGTGTTGCAAATAACCCTTTTTAAACATTTGCCCATTGGCTTTGCATTTCTAATGGAAATGTTTTTTCAGCAAGAAGAGCAAAAGGGCGTCCTCTGCAACAGAGAAGTTACTTCAGCAGAAGGACAGTTTTGAAAGGAGATTGACATACAAGAGCATGTCAGATAGATGCAAAGGCATGATGCTCGCAGGGCAGTTGTCTAGGCCTCATCAGGCATGCCGAAGCTTCTTTCTTGCCTTGATGGCTGTATGATTTCTCCTATTGTTCAGGTTATGACTGTTGACATTGTTTTTCTTCCTTGTCAGTTTGCAGAAATTGTACTCCCTTCTCTTACCCACACTGCTGTTCTAGTCAGCTTGGTTACAAAATCCAGCAGATCTCTTGTTCTTGTCTATGAAAACTCCTACAAATTGTTACAGACACAGAAACGTTTAGTGCTGTAGCTGTGTGACAAGTGTGGGACTTAACTGTGGACCTGTTACAGGATCTTAAAGGTTTGATGTGATGAGATTTCCAACATACTCTTAGTGGAGCTTAAAAGACTGGAGAGGGTGGGGTTTTTTTTCCTGAGTTACCAAGATACTGTTAATAATTACATCTTTTGCCTCTTGCTGGATGTTTGCAGAAAGGTGGGAAACTTAACTATCCCCTATATCATGGTGTTTCTGGTCCTCATGCAAATCTACTCGGTTTAGTTCTGAACCAGAAACCTTACCGAAACATCGTGAATTGACACTTTCATCCCTTAGGACTTTATTCTCCAACATTAGCCAGTTTAAAATATTTCTTACAGTTCTCAGCTGGAATGGAGAGTATTGAAGTCTTCTGAGAAGCATTCCCATGCTGTTGGCTTTTCTCGTGTCTTTTTTTTTTCTCTGGTTATTTATTCTGTTAGACTTTGATCCTGAAGGTGCCTAGAGCTTTAGATAACCATCTTCATCAAACTGGGTCCTGCATAACTATCCAGTACGTTCTTGCTCAAATTTAGAGGTATCTTGCAGAGGGCATTCATTTTTATGCAGTAAGGAGTTGTGATTCCTGATGCATTCATTAGGGAGAGCATCTGGGGGGGGGGAAAAATCAGACAAAAGTAAGTCAATTTGTCTTCCTTTATTGATGGCAAAACCATGAATCTCCTTGAGCTGGACATCTGCCTTGGATTGATGCCATGTTGAGCCTAAGGTCTCTGAGAAAAGCTCCATTCCTTTCTTAGGGTTGAAAGACACTCATTTTGTGTCATTCCTCTTATTGTGTGGCATTCCCTCTGCAGAAGAGGGAAACACGTTAAGTCAGTGACAGATGTGAAGTCATCAGATCTCCAGAACTTCATCACCTAGTCATTCAGCTCGATGCAATGCAAATTTAGAGATGATATAAATCAAGAGAGGGGTTACATGCCAGTGAGTGGCTGCACTGATAAAAGGGTGAGAGAGAGAGAGTGGCAGCCTGTCGGGGAAGCAATTAATAAGAGAACCAGAGCAGTAAGTAATCTGTCCTTCTTAGCTAAGTATGGTGAGGCACATGCTTAGCATTTCAGATATGGAAGTCATTCCTTCACTGGAAGCTGATGAAAATAATTACATATTGAAAACTTATATGTTTATGTTGGAGGGAATTCCTTTGGATTTGGAATTGTTCATTCTGGCAGACTAGACCAGCAAATGGGAACAAGATGTTTCCCTCATTTGTTCGTGTATATTAAAGGGTTCTCCAGTGAGAACTCTTCCCTCTCTCTCTTTCTCTCTCTTTTTTATGAAGTGACTGATGCCAGAAGTTTGAGTGAAATCTTGTAAGAGATCATTTTAAAATTTGCTCGAGTTCCTGTTTTCTTGATCTTCCTTCTCCTCCACCAGTGTTTCCATGGGCTGTCAGCTACAACCTTAAATTTGGCCTCCAACTAGTTTAGCTGGTTTAGGTTTAATCGGTTTGGGATTTGGGAGAGGGGAAGACAAGGGTTAATCAACTCATGTTTCTACTGCTTGTTTAACCTTTAAAATCAGAACATTATAGGCTGCGAGGGATTTGAGATGAAACTTCAATTCAGATTACAGCGACAGCTTCAACTGGACTTTTCTTTACAAAGATTTAAAATCAGGAGTTTTCACTTTTTTGGAAATCATTCAGTGCCCTTTTTCAGCTTAAACCACGGGGATAATTTGTTATTGTTCTTGCTGGGAACTCTTTTGGCACAGCTAACGTGCTAACTTAGCTTTCATCCAGGTTTTCTACTTAATGTTTTCTTCCCTGTAAAGAACTGTTGCAATCCAGGTTAACCTTTTAGAGGGTTTGTCACGATGCACTATCAGAGCAACTAAACAGACATCAAACTAATCTCAATCTGGTGTCATGAGTTGCCAACTGACTGGGAATACCTATTGTTGCCTGATGTTGCATTGTACAGTTGTGATTCTTACAGGTATGATTCCTATTAATGTGATTCTTACTAAAATAATTTCTAGTCAGAGCCCTTGGTACTTAATTTTAATTATCATAGTTGCAAAATATTCTGGAGAGGTTACTGTCCTCTCTTTTTTTTTTTTTCCACTGAGTATTTCTGTGAGCTATTTTTGTAAAGTGAACCATTCAGCTGAAATCAAAATTGAGTTTAATCTAGACATTTGTAGGAACATAGAAACTGTCATAACACATCAGAGCAATGGTTCATCTGCAGCGGCTAAGGTGTCTTGCCTTTGACAGAAGCCAAGGCCAGATGCTTCAGAAAATGGTTTAAAACCCCTATAATGGATAATTCAGCAATAACATGCTGGGGGGTGGGGGTGTTGGTTCTGGCCAACTTCAGGCAGGTAGCAACTGCCTTACGTCCTGAAGTATGAGGGTTGAAATCCCTTCAACACTAAAACAACACACTTACGATGCTCATGGAAACTTACTGGGTCATAGAAATGTCACATTTCTCATTTCAATGAGCAGGGAGTTTCTCTTGCTTTCTCTAAAATTTCATTTTCCCAGCGTTGTACTTGCTTAATTATTTACCCAGCACACCTCTTCTCAGCCCATGTTTTTCTCTCTGTTTCCATGTGGGGAGTTTATGCCCATTTAAATAAGAAACAATCTTCTGTCTTGCAGCTTCCTGCAGATGCTTTTGAGCACTTGACAAGTCTTTTCTGTGCCCCAGCAGAAAGGCACCCTGCTCCATTGCTGGTGCTGTAGATCCTGTCAGGAACAGCAGGAGCTGCTGCCAGGATACTACAGACCATAAATCTGTTGGTAATGACAGCTCTTCCACAGCCTCTCCAATCTTTGACTATCAGAAACCCAGCTTTGGACAACAGCCATCCTTTCATTTAATATTTGGCTGGCTGGCTGGGTTGATTTCTATCTACCTGGAAGCAATAGTAGTTCTAAATTGCCTGGAAAACCTCCCTCTCTCCCAGTGTGGACACGAAATTTCAAATACCATCTTTAAAACAGAATTTGGATTGTAGTTTTGAAGTGTCCTTACAAAAAAGTACTGAACGCCTGACTGGTTTTTATTCTGGTGTCTAAGTGAATATGTACATTGAGGATGCCTGGGCAAATTTGTGTAGAATCCTGTCTGTGTTTCAAATGCACAAGTTATTAGGAATTTTGCATGCAAAAAGACTGTGAGATGAGAACTGTGAACAAATCTGCCTTCCAGTGATTTCTTCCCAAGTATTCTGCAGCTGAGTTTATGCTCGGATACAAACTTATTTAATGTAAACGAATGGGAATATGCACTAGTTTGATCTCTTTTTTTTTTTTTTTTCTTATCTCCTCTTCTACTTCTGGCACCAGTGAGGAGTATCTAATGGCAAAGCACTAGCTAAGCAGAAGTAGTTCACATTTTTCTCTCAGGAGGAAACCCTTGGCTTTCTGTTCCATGTGTGTGAGGTTCCAGATGAGAGCTGAGACACGTATACGAGAGAGGATTTGGCCTCAATTCCCCTCCCAATTACACTGGTGCTGAACTGGTTTGACACTGCTGAAAATCAACAGCAATTCATCAATACAAGAACCAAACAGTCTGCATGTAAACATGGGATGGGCTGACATTGTTCCTGTTACTGAAAACCTGAGACAAGGTTCTAAGCTCAGGGGTCCTTCTGGTGCAGTGTGAGACTTCTTGTCGTGCTGACATGGGACTAAATCCTGAAACCAAAGACCCAGACACCACCCTAAGATGGACTCAGCATGAACACCGTTAAATTAATTTGTCACTAGAATAGATTAAATGCAAATATTGACCTTTTTCTTTTTTCCTGCCCATTATATTAATCCAGTAGGATAACTGCTTAAATAAAAGTTGAGCTTTGTTGCCGTAAATTATGTTTTATGCTGGCAATATTCAAACTAAAAGAATGACCCTCTTAAATCTGGTCCTAATAGAAATTCCCTGATGTTTTTAATGATTTCTTTATTACAGTTCTTATCCTGCCATGACTTGCTTTTGTTTCGCAGTAATTACTCATGATTAAAATAACATGGTATGCAAATGCTGTAGTGGAGCTGTAGATTGGGCTTCTTTAAGGCAACATTTATAACTCTGCTGCCTTTCCTTTCCCACAACCACCTTGTTCATTTTGTGCTCTTTCTAGGGTCAAGCATTATCTCAGTACAGAAACTATTTACAGCTTAGAGGGTTTTTTTCATGGTAAGTGTTACCACCCTCATTTTTTTGACAATAATTGTATAATGTAACTCAAGAAAAGGTCCATCTTTAGAGTGCAGTCTGCTGCAACTGCTGGCAGGATTTCCTGCGGTGTCAATAATTCTCTTTTGTGTGCTGTACTTGACCCTAAAGTGGTGTTTTTATCCTCCCATCATAAACAAACCGTGGAAAATATTTTTATTTGTATTGTTTACTTGAAAAGGGAAAAAACCAACTATTGGTCAACTTTCTTCATCTTCACTTTCAAAAACTCCCTTTCCTCTATTTCAGAAAAGTTTGGCATTCACCTATTCCTATTCTAAAGGAAGTGTCTCTGTTGCTGGTTCTGAGAACAGCCAAAGCAGATGCAAATCTTCAATAAAGACACAATTTTTAGCCTGATTAGAACCTCTTTACAAACATTATAAATCTTAATATATCTTGTGCATTTAGAGGACTGTAAATCAGAGGTTGAGAAATGTTTCACTTCAGAGATAGATTGTCATTTCAGTGTAGAATGGAAAGAGAATGTGCCCATTATGTTGGATGAGTTGGAGATGTAACTAGCCTGCCAGCAAAGCCACCTTTGCTGGCACTTGACCCGTCAGTGAAGTTCAGTCCTGTACATGGCTTTTGTCTTCCATTGTGTTTTCAGAAAAGCTGAGAGCAATTATCATGCACCAAGTCTGTTTGGTTATTTAAAAAAAAAAAAAAATAAATTTGAAGCTTGCTCCTTTTTTTGGATCATTTTTCAAGTTGATTGTTTGAAATTTTTGGACAGCTGGTGCAAGAAATCTGGGACTGCCATCTTAGCCCCAACTTGGTTGACTAACATATCCTTCCAGGAAAAAAAAAAAAAGGCAGATGGAAATTGCAAAAGAAAAGAAAATCAATGAAAACCTTTTAATCCCAGCACTACCCAAACTGCACTTCTAGCAAAAGCTGTATGTTGACAAGCCCTCTGAGTGAAGGTCGAGGGGGAGAGCAGCCCTGCAGTCCCCTGGCACATCCATTTTGAGGCTCTGCAGATGCCTGGCATCCCGGACAAACAATCGACATGAACAGAGAGAGGCTGCACCCCATCACTAACAGACGCAATACCTCAAAGCTGGGCTACTTCTCTGGAGGTTGCCAAACCTCCTAGTTCTGGTTTTCTGTACTGATAACAAAGTCAATTCCCACCAGCCTTGCTTGTAATGAAAATACATTCCTAAGTGCAAACTGTATCTTTCCTCCTTAGAATAGTAGTTGTCCCCTGTGCAATTACCATATTTTACAAAGCAGATGACTCGTATCAAGAGCATTCTTAAGGTCCACTAAGAAACAGATCGGTTCTTCAAACAAATCTGCCTTTTCATGAAGCAGCAGTCAGGAAAGCTCACTTACTTCAGTGCTGATCGCTGCCTGCTACTATCTTTCGCCCATCACAGATGGCAGGAGGCACATTTGGGACCATTAATAACAGAAGCTGTCAGCAGTTGTTTTAATGATATAACCGTGCTGCCTCCTCTAAACAGAAAATAACATGATTTGCGTAGCAAAAAGTATTGTTCAGTGATAGGGACATCATCATCTGTCATCTCTGTTTGTTTTATTTCTGAGGGAGCTAATCAGGAAACTGGCAGTGCTGCAAACTACTACCAACTATCAGCCGCCTTCTCAGCTCCAAACACCGTGCAAAGCCAGCATTTGGTTTTCCTGTGACTGATCAGTTCTTCTGAAATACATGTAAGCTACATGTGTGCATTCTGTCCTTGAGATCCACCAGTTGATATTCTTA
Source organism: Megaceryle torquata (assembly GCA_024611175.1). Taxonomy (NCBI): domain Eukaryota; kingdom Metazoa; phylum Chordata; class Aves; order Coraciiformes; family Cerylidae; genus Megaceryle; species Megaceryle torquata. Next base: position 24,736 of record JANIJG010004210.1, on the reverse strand, counting down.
ATTTTTTACCAAAGATGCTTCCAGATCTACTCAGTCTAATTGAGCTGTGTTCTGAGATAGGAATTTGAAGTCTTTAGTGGATGCTGCAGTTGTCTTGTTCTGATGTGTTGGCTCTGGAACATTGTAAGCTCAGATCTGATCTTTTCATTTTAACACCATTCTAGACCTTCCCATTTCACTTACGAGACCCCTGACTTGTGCTCAGCCCTTACATGGCAAGTCCCTGATATAATTCTGGACTCTCAGATTGCTCACAGATTTCTTAACTATTTTCTGATTCCCCATGTCATGTCTGATGCTAATGGGGGAACTGGTTTGCTATGTAGACTCTCGATATTTCCCCGAACGCAGGCAAGTCAGTGACACAAACATCTCAGTGCTTTGAATAGTTTCCCTTTCTGTTGACGTGAGTCAATGTCAAAAACATCTGCTTTCAGCTTGCTCTGTACCTTGAATTTCCACTGAGGTCCTTAGACATACCAGAAAGTGAAGCTTCTCATCTTCAGCAAGTCAGAAAATGGTGCACTTTTCTCCCTGAACTGGCATTTGTCTTTTGTTTCCCACTGATAGGCAATAATTTATGTATAGCTCTCTGTACACAACTAGAAAACAGTATAGAAGGTATTGGCAGGAAGGAGCACATAAATAATGATGCCTTGCTTCTTATTTTAAAGTTGAAACTGATGGTTTTGTTTCATTTTGTTTCCTTTTACCTGAATGCATTTTTTATAGCATGTTCACTTTTCCTGTTGACATAATATTTTCTTGATTCATATTCCTTAATCCTTTATCATTTTCCTCTTAGGTATATTCACCTCCATTTTCTCTTTATTGGTTCTTTTTTTTTTTTTCCTCCTCTTATTGTTTTGCCTTTTTTTCCTCTGTTCTCCATCCTCTGCGAGATACCCTCCACTCTCTTCACTGCAATCAAATAACATAATTGCACTTCTGCCAGCAGTAAGAAGAGAACTCCTTTGCACCCATCCCTTTCTCACTAAGTGATACAGACAACTCTCAAGTGATGACAAAAGCTAGCTAAGCAGTGATGAAATATAAACACTGTCTGGCATACTGCTGAAAACCTGCATCGAAAAGAGGTGGTGCCATTTTGATTGATTTGCTGGTGGGATCCAAGGGGAGGGATGGAGCTGTCCAAGTGTTAAGAGTCTTTACTAGCAGCACAGATGACAGACTTAAGACAAGCCCTGAGGAGTATGTCTTTGAAATTTAATAACATAAGAAGAAAAATATTCCACACCGCACTAGTAAATCTAATTCTACATAGTAAAAGCATTATGAAGTGCTTTTTTTTCTCTCTCTTTTTTTTTTTTTTTTTTTTTAAGGAAAAGGAAGGGAGATGGTTTATAAAAGTTGTTTAAGAATGTGGTTTCCACACTGCTTCATTTTCATTTTAGAAAATCATGCTGATGGCTGATGTATGTTTTCCAGCATGTTATAACTTTTGAAGTGTATTAATTTTCCCTGCTGGGGAAAATGTCGTTCAAGAAGACTGGGGGAGGAGGGAGGAGGCCTGACATCCTTATTATGCTGTCACATAAAGACTACTTCTTCAGACTCTTCAAGGTCTGTGTCTCTGGAAGAGTGACAGACTAATAGGTTCTATTCTTAAATTCTAAGTATCCTTGATAGTGCACCAAGCAATTTATCTTTAAAATAAAAGTGAAAAAAGTTCTGCTGATACATAGTTGCCGAAAGTCACTGGGAGATAACTGAATAAAATTGAATTTCTCCTATCTTGCAAAAATATAAATACAGAGTATTGACACGCTTGTCTCTTAGTGCCTGTATCTTCACAGTATAGGATCTGATGTAATTACCAACTTACTATGAATTTCATTCTCATCACAGGATCTGGAGTCAGAAGCATCATATGTTCCCAAGCCTGCAAGCAACTGCAGTATTTCCAATGGGAATAATGACTTTTGATTACATGATCCATTGTGGCGTGAAATAAGTTCACATTGTTACATGTACCCGGCTGAAGCACAAACAAGATTTAATAATGTAGAAATAAATCAAATACAAAACATGTATTTATTCTCCATCCAGTCTCTAAAATCAGAAATCTGGAGCTTAACAGTCATGGGAACAGAGAGGGATGACATTCAGGACTTGATGGTGCTGGTATTTTGCTTCTGATGTCATAATTCTTGAATCCGCCATAGCTTTCTAGCCTTGAGAATACAGTAAAAGATTCTAGGTGTGCATTTCAAAGAGTAATAGATAAGCTGCATAAGCATATAAGAAGCAAAGGCTTTGATAGTGCAGGGTATTTGCCTAAGCAGTTCAGGTAGTCAGTGAATTACCTGTTCCTACTAAATTAGTAAGTCTTACTTAAAAACATCCATGTTGGCTCCAGACTGTGCAAACTAGGCAATATAAATGCTGCTCATAAAGTTCAGCTACATACCAACAGGATGAGAAAAATCTCTGTTCTTTAAGCAAATTGGATTTACTTAGAACATTGTCCTACTTCTCTTTTGTCCTGAAATCACAGAATAGGTGGGAGGGAAATGGCAGTGCTGAATCATGACATGAAGGCCAGACCATATGGGCAAAGCGATTGATGGGTCATCTCAGGATATCATTGCACTTACTTGGGAAGCCATTATTCCTATCTCCTTCCTGATTCTTTTAGCTACTTTTCTAATGACTAGTATCAGTCAGTAAGAGTGGAGTTTCTCATTCCACGCCAATGCAGTGGGAATTATCCATCGTCTCTGGAGGAGGCTCAGCCCACCTCACTGTCACGTGTGGGTGATCCTGGATGACTGTCATTTTGGATCTTTCTTTTCTCTTATCTCCCTCTTCTTTCCTTCCTTTCCTTCCTTTCCTTCCTTTCCTTCCTTTCCTTCCTTTCCTTCCTTTCCTTCCTTTCCTTCCTTTCCTTCCTTTCCTTC
>JANIJG010004210.1:7585-21715 GCA_024611175.1 Megaceryle torquata | reverse complement strand
CTTTCCTTCCTTTCCTTCCTTTCCTTCCTTTCCTTCCTTTCCTTCCTTTCCTTCCTTTCCTTCCTTTCCTTCCTTTCTTTTTTCTCTTTTCTTTTTTTTCCCTTTTCTTTTTTCTTCTTTTTTTCCCCTTTCCTTCCTTCCCTTTCCTTCCTTCCCTTTCCTTCCTTCCCTTCTTTCCCTTTCCTTCTTTCCTTCTCTGTGACAGATTCCAGCTATGAATAGAGCTATCTTAGTTCATCTTTGCTCTGTGGACCAAATAATAATCTCTCTAAAACCTCCATATTAGCCAGCTAATGCCTTTGAATTCTGGAAGGTCTGTCAGTCTCGGAACAGACTTGTACATAGACGTCTTTTTGCATATTTTTTCCTCATGTTGCCTTTCTCCTACATCCAGGGAGCAGTGGTGATAAGGAGATAACCCCTGTTAGCTACACACCCCTCTGCAGTACTCTGTGCTTCCCAGCTACCTCTCATTGCCAATTTTTGGGGTTTTTTTTGTTTGTTTGTTTACCCACATAAAAATGCTAATTCTGAACTACACTTTCATTGCTTATTTGCTAATTGGTTTTTTTTGGGTTTTTTTTTTTGACATCCTGTGGTGTCAACAGTGTTCATAGCTACAATGTTGTGGGACACTTCTGATTTCTTCCAGTACAGGATAGCTACTATACCACCTCTGGCACTGCTGTTGCTGCTCAGAACCCAGCTCCTATGGACCCTCCATACACTTAACCATAGTTTTGGGGTTTTTTAACATTGCTTGTATTTTGTTTTTTCACAAGTGACCTCTTGCTTAATTTGATACACTTATTTATCTTTTATGCCTGCGGCCTCCAAAAAGAACTTGCCTCTTCTGCCAGAAACAATTGGAGCAGCTTATTCCTCTTAATTGATATTGCACACTTAAAAATAAATTACCAGTCCAGATAAAACCAGGTTAATTTGAAATGGTTTCAGGTTTCTGTGCTTGCCTTTTCCAGAAAAATCACAGTGCGATGAAGTTTAAGAAACAAACATTAGCATACTGCAACACATCTCCAGTCAGACTTGATTTCTTTTAATTGTTGTCATACTTCAAACTTAAGCCAGGCTCTAAAACAGTGGAGGGTCAGCTCTCCAGATAAATCTGATTTTGAAACAAGGAAACCTCTTGCTTTCCGTACAGCAGATTAGTGAGATACAGCTAATATCAATAAATAATATAAAGCTGCTGTGGTCACATTCTGTTTTCAGACCACCTAAATCTTGCAGCTTGAAGATATCAACCTAATGGAGGTGAAGAATTTCAGTGCTTGAGCATGTCTGGATTTATAATACACTCTGAGAGGCAGGGAGTATAATACCCTCAATGAGGGAATTACACTTCCCCATTTGCAAGCTTTTCATCTTTGCCATATATAATGATACTCTTTTTTCATTTAATAATTAATCCAAACACAGTACAAGTTACTAATGAAAATAAGATTGAAATATAGCTGTGCAGAAGAGGAATGGGTGTACGATTTGCACATACAGGCAACGGAAGATGCTAACCATTTGTAACATGCCTGCTCCTTTCAGAGGAATTAAAGTCTTACTTCATGCATTCTAGTGAGGCAGCCAGTGTGATGAGAACTGATCCGTGTAATACTAAGAGAATTTCAAAAGGAGGTTTTCTGATGCAGTTTAATATTCTGAGAAACAGGTTCATGCCTAATCCGGAATTTGCCATTGACGTCTTTGGTTCATTTGGATCCAATACTGAAGCGTTTTTGCTAACTTAAGTATTTGAATTATGGATATTCAGGTACTAAGGGAAAATGTGATTTTAAGTTTTAAGCAGAGTCTCTCTTTAGCATCCAACTCAATGGAGTTCTGTCTATGTGGGTTTTCCTTGCCCCGATTTCCTTAATTTAGAGAGTATTCTGCATTTCTGTCTAAAATTTCAGACTATCGGGTGCTTCCAGGTTTCCTGACAAGTGACAGTGTCTCTCACATATGTGAAGAGACACCTGCAGGAGCTTTGTTGGTTTGTGCACAGGATGGCTTGATTGCTGTTTCTTCTTCCAGCATCTCAGTTTTTGAATTCTACTAGAAGGGCATCTGAAAAGCCTTTCTCAGTATTGCTGCTGCATATAACCAAGTCACCACCACAATACCATGTCTGCAGACAGTGGGAAGAGTATCTGCATGATACCGAATGCTGCGGTGGGTGTTCACAAGCCAGCATATTTTCAGTGTCCAACAACTTTCTGGAGTTCATTAGCAAATTAAATCCTATTGCATTAAATAATGAAGTGGATTAACTCATGCTCTCCCCACGTTGTTCAGTCCGCTCCACGTGAATGTGTCCTGGATCTGTTAGGTCTCCGGGATGTGCAGCTGATTCCTGGTTAAGGCACTCTTGCCATAATTGCTTTTTAATACAGTAGATTAGAAGATTATCTTTAAATTAAACTACTTACAACAACAAAAAGAATCACATGCATTATATGTTAATCAGTAGATTCTAAGAGTTAAATGATTTTCTAATACTATAATATTACAATTACTTGATGTCTTTAGGAGCTTTAGAGAAACAGATAATATCAAATTATTTCTAGTCATTATCATCTGTCAGCTGGAATTCTCATCCTTGTTATCCCAGACGTATTTGCTTGGGATCGGCTGCAGTAAATACAGAAACTAGACTTTTCCCTAGACGGGATCCCTTTTTGAAACTTCTGTGTCTTTGCTAAATGATTGCTAGCTGCAGAGCACAGAAGTCCTTATTTTGTTTGTGGTCTGTGGCCAGGCCAGTTGTCCACGTTTCAGGGAAAGAATCACTTGTGCAGTGAAATGGGGGCAGTTCTTTCTTAGTGCACCAGGGGTATTAACCAGAAATATAATTGAGGGTTGGATGCCAGACCAAAATAACTTTCAGCAGAAGCTGAAACTTTGGTGCCCTAAGTCATTCTGAAAACCTAAGTTGTACCCTTATAATTATGATGGACAGAAGGTAAGAGGAGTAGTGTGGTTTCTGCCTATGGAGATATGTACTTGGCATTGGGGCAAAACAGGAATAAACAGGTTGAAACAATATAAGAGGCACTTTTCCTCTCCCTCCTGCCTTCTTGATTTATTGCTGACATATTTCTACCCATTAATATGTCTACAGTGTCTGCCCCTATTCAGACTTCTGACTTTGCAGTAAGTCACATGGAAAGCTGTTTTCTAAACAGCCATTGCCAAAGGCATAAATGTTAAAAATCAGGTGCCGTTGCTGAAGCAGAAGGGTCTATGCTGAACAGTTTTGAACAGGTCTGATTGAGGAAATTTAACATCAGTGACTTCAATTGATCTTATTCAGTCTTCTGTGTTTTTGAACAAAGCATCAGTAAGTTGAGTTGTGGAGCTTCTTGGCATAAAGACTTCCTGGGTGAATCAGGCAAATGAGACATTGCAGGCTGAACAGGTGGAACAGAGATGGAAAAAAACCCTCCAAACTAAATGAATGAGATGTCTTTGGAGAAAGAACTTTGAATTGGTGTGGTCAAGGAGTGGAGGCCATTGAGAGCAGTCCACTGAGAAGAGTTGACAGTGATGATCTCAGTAGCAGTGTTCTGCTGTGAGGAAAGCAGAATGACAGAGTGGTAGGTATTGGGGGGGACACTGTGAGAAGGAGTTAAAGGTGATTCATGGAGATGTCAGGGAAAAAGTGGTGAAATTGCATGTAGCAGGGATGTTTTGATGGAAGGAATTGAAGCTAATGCTGAGGCTCTTGACCTGTTTATTGATCACAAAAAATAAGGGAGTCTGGAGAAGGCTCCGCTACAAGCTTTTCGGGTTATGATAAGATTGAGGCAGACTAGAAGCCTGGGGTGGATAGAGTTTTCATGGTGACTTTTCCCAAAGAATATTTCATCAGAGCTCTGCTTTAAACACGTTGCTTGGTTTTACAAGCAGAAATGAGAACAGAGAAACAAATGCTTTAAAATAAAGCCTATCAGGCCAGATTTCAGTGGTAGCAGTGTTGGCATCTGCTGCTGCATTTATATCTGAAGCTAAAATCTTGGCCCTTAGCCTGTGAGCAGCAGTTTATGACCATTCTGGATACAGTTCAGAGATATGCTAAGTGATTCCATTTGAAAGACATTTTTCAATTACAGAAAAACAATTTTGGGAAGAGGTTCTATTCAAAAGTACTTGTTGAAATTCCATTTATGCAGCCTGGCATGGTTACTTTGGTTATGTTGCTAAAGCTCTCGTGAAACCACACTAATTCCCCGATGAATGTATTCGTACTGCCTAAGGAAAAAGGAGCTCTGTTCTGAATCAAACCTTTGGAGGTATATATACAGGACTCAGAGAGAGTTTGGATATGAAAGTGGAGGCTGGATTTCCCCTCCAGTAGTTGCTGCAATATAAGCTTCAATCCTGAGCATCTTAAATATTCTGAGAAAATCTAGAACCAGATATGAACCCTGTTTTTGAACAGATGTAATTTAACAAAGCTACATGAGGTTAGAGAAGCATATTTGCATTAATATGCTGGTTAGAAAGCTAAATGAAAATGAATTTTTTTAGACATCACCAAAAGAATACATAACTAAAAAAACCCAAACAAACAAAAGAAAAATCACAAAAACCCCCGATGTTTCAAGTGGGAAGTGCATCAGGAAAGTAGCAGGTTTGGGAAGGGGCAGGAAGATAGTAAAGGGTATGTTTTAGCCTGATGAATGGAATGATGGGTGGGTAACTGGAAACCGTGGCCTGCAATGGGACCAATTTAAGCATAGGTGAGAAGATAGAATCACAGAATCATTTTGGTTTGAAGAGACCTCTAAGGTCATCAAGTCCAACTGTTAACACAGCACTGACAGGTGAAGAATTTGAAGCATGGAGAAAAGAATAGGACTCCTGTAGAAGATGAAGAAGACATAGAACCACCAAGATAGACTGAAAACAAGACCTGCAGGGAAATGTAGAGCTTCAGTACAAGAAGAAGGAAAATTATTGATGGAGAAGGAAAAGAGCACAGCACATATTTTCAAAGAAAGGGAGAACAGGGAGGTAGTCACCAGGAGCTTTTTTGAGTAAACTAGAAGGAGACAGTAAGGTTGCAGAAAATTACATATTTAGATATGAATGGTATACACTGGGACTCGTATTCAATTCTTCTAAGATCTTACAAGCCAGAATTAACCTCCTATCACTGTAGGTTTGCCAGAATATAAAAGTAGGAAAAAAAAGTGAGAAAAGATAATTCAGTAGTGGAGAAGACTGTGATCTTCCCTCTTTTGGAGACCATGACAGCCTAAATACTAGCTGAAGCCATCTGGCAAATGTAAGGTGGATGCCTCTATTTGACAGAGTTGCTTTGGAAACCTGGCTTTAAATGAAAATAATTTAAACTGCCCATGCTTATGCAACCCTAGGAAAGGGATGGATTTGACTTACAAAGTCCTACCTCCATAATTTTAGTGTATAACTGCCTATGCAAGCAGAGGAAAGCGCAACTAACATCTCTAAGCAATCAGTAGTACTTCAAAGGGTGAGTTCAAGGAAAAGGAACACAATTCAAGGCACTTTCTTTATCTTAACCAGATATATGAGAGACTACTTGGGTCTGGTAGGACATTTTCCTTTGGGAAGCGGACATCACGGACTTGAGGCTTGACAGATCAGTCAGTGTGGAGGGTCTGAGGTGGACTTGTTCAGAGTTGACCTATGCTGGCTTCTCAGGCAAGGGATGAATAATCCGTAAAGAATTTAAAATATTTATTGGCTGTGAATAAAAGCAGTAATGTACCAGTCAGTCCAGGAAAATGAGTGAAAAAACAATTCATGTCTTTTAGACACTCGAAGCATAGGAGATGTCACAAAACAGTCAGAAGTGTTAACCCCGCTTAAAACCTTGGCAGGGAGCACTGCAAGGAGCTGCATTTGGAGTACCATAAATCTGCAAAATGTTTAATATATCCTGCAGTGAGCTTTTTCAGTTTTTAACTATCACTTAACTGTAGTATTACAAGATACTTTGTATATACCTGAATCTATATGGACTATATTAACTCGAGATTCCTTTTCAACACTCACTAGCTACGTCCCATTACCTCACCATAGATTTTTATTGGATGCCATCCAGTGATTCAGTATTGGTGTCATAAATGCCGTTATGACATACAACATTTGTTATACTTGACAGCAGCATTCATTACTGTAAGCAACAGCAGCCAGGCTGCAGTTCCTTACAGTATTTAGCCAGTACTTGACAAGAGGTGAGAGGAATTTGGCAGCTGGTGGGAGCAAAGCAGCCCAAGGAAGTGACACCGTGTGTTGTCTCCCATGGTTCAGTTGATGCCTGTGTGCACATGTAGCCAGGAGAACTGCTGTTGACTCATAGCAGTAAACACTTTTGTTATTATTTATGAGGTTTTTTAATAATGCCTAGAGGCTCTGCTGGGCAAGCTGGAAGGGTTCCTGCACCAATCAGTTTGAGATAAGCTGAGCATAGTGTTCCTGCTTTCGGTGGCAGGTGGGGAGATGAGGGACATGTTGTCTACTGCCATGGAGTAACACAGCGACTGGAATTGAGCTCCAAACTTGACCTTTCTCAGCCACAAGCCTGTTGATTCTCCACTAATGCTCTTGCAGGGTGTTTGTGGATTTGTGCATGTAAAAGTTATTAGGTTCCTGCAATGAATGTTCTTTGGCATTAAAGTACTAAAGACCTAAATTTTTGTCCCTTTCTCTGTAAAGAGAAACTCTTGGACCATCAATACAGTCACTTAAAGTTACATCAAAATCCACATATGTTTTTTGGTGGCTTACCTAACTGATACCACCTGGAAGTATATGCTTTGCTTACCTCACTCTTTAGTTCTTACAATGGGGTTTCCTAAATCCATTGACTGTGTGGCTTCTGTGGAGCCATGCCACACTGTGTGGTTAATTTGACTGTTAGTAAGAGCAGATACTGCTGCATCTCATGGCAGCACCCTGTTCTGGGGGCTATAAAATCTTTTTTACCAGTTTTTAACTTTTTTTTTTTTTTTTTTTTTTAATGTAAAGTGGAATGCTAAACAAGTTGAGATTCAAGGAGCTCAGGAACTAGATCAGTTAGTGCCACTTGGAGGACAACAGCAGAGCAGGAATGCAGATACACTCCTCTCTGTGAAGTGAGTGCCATCAACACTGAAAGGCTGTTGGCTCTTCTCATCTGATTTACTCTTGTTCTTCTTTCGCTTTCATTTTAATATCTAATCAAAGGAATTTTGCATTCAGGAGAACTTAGTGCCCACCAAACTCATCTGCTACATCACTGTACCTAAAGACAAGATGGTCCAGGCATACAGAGGTTTATTTTAAGCAGCTGAGCTTCACCTACGCTTGTCACTGAATAATCGTTACACCTACTACAGCTCCCCTCTCAAAAAAAGAAAGAAAAGTCACGGAAGAAAGTTTAAGAAGAAACTACAGAAGCTTTGTAAAATGGAAAGACTTCATTTTATGAACAGAACTCGATGGGTGAGTGAGACAGAAAACCTGTACGATAGATTTATGCCAGTAGCATTTTCTAGCATGGGACTCCAGGGTCATAGAAGTCAGGGTTTCACAGTAGCATAAGGCTAATGATTAAAGTATGTGTGATGGTAGTCACAGTAACAGCACTGAGCTGGGAAGCACCCGCCTTTCTCCGAGGTGCTCTGACAGCCTGATATTAAAGACCTGCAAGTGTCAGAAGATGTAGGAAATCAACTGGCCTCTTTGACAGATTTTACAGCACAGTGTTGGTGCTGTCAAGGCAGTGAATATGACAACCCTGAGAAATTACAGTAATAGGAATGTTTAGGTATGGGAACAAGCCTAATAGAGATGCCACTGTTGACAATAACATGCTTATGTTAAAAGTAGACTCTTTGTTTGAGCTTTAACTTGGGGAAGATTTTAAGCTCATTTTCTACTACTGTTTTTTGGTTTGTTTTATTTTTGGAGTCTTCCTGTGTGTATGTCTGGTTTTACTACCTTGGTATAATGCTATTTAGCTGTAAAGTGGAAGAAAGGTACAAGTCATACTGTAACACTCAGCTTCACTTAAATTATCATGACAGTGTAGGCAACATCTGAAGGCTGCATTGACTTGGATTAAAAATCACCATTTTTTAAATCCTGAAAAGTTCATAAACAGTCAAAAGAAGCCATCTTAAGAGTTAGGAAAGCTGAAGTTTGAGAGGATTAAGGATGGCATTGAACCCATCTATTTGGCTACCTCTGGTGTGAATGGAGAGTGGGGACCTGCAGAGCACATTTTATTCCACTCACCTCTTTCCAGTCACCATAGAAAATGCCCAGACAGCTCCCATCAACTGGGCACTGAGAAATCAGGAGGGCAACCTCAGGCTAAGCTGGAGGCACATGGAGCCAAAGCCAGGCTTGGCTTTCCCAGCTGTCTCAGCAGCACTTTAACCAGCTCTGCATCAGCCTTCCTCTCCAGGGAGCGCTGTGTAGGGAAGGATTTTGCTTGACAAAAAGCAGAATCCACATGCATTAGATCACCCTCTAAGCTTGAAATAATAATGATAACAGCAAACTGGCTTTAAGGACAAAACAGAAGCATTTCCTGATCTTATTTGCTAAAAAAGACTGATGAGTGCAAGAAGCATTTAGAATCAACAGCGTTTACCCAGAGCTTCTGCTCTCATCTGGGCTCATAAGGACACCGAACTTCTCTTTAACAAGCATGTTCAAGATAAAAGATTTAGGCAGAACATTGTGAGGTAGAGCAAGATAAATATTACTTTTCCTCAAAAGGGCTTTTTCTCTGAAGTAGTCATTTTCATGACTCATGCTTGAACTCTAGAAGCAATCTCAAGTTTGGCTTCTGGGTCTGTACCAGCAAAGCCTTTTGTCTGAGTCCACCTTCGTCTTGGGCTTTGATCACCTGCAGTGCTTATTAGCTGTGGTGTGAAAGCTGGCCCGTGGGGTCAAGAGATTTGTATAAAAAAGAAGCTGCTAATTACAGTCCATTTCAATAAGCTTAGAAATATAGAGGAGATGAGTCCATTATCTCAGTAGAGTTACAAGGTGTTGATGATGCACACAGTCAGCATTGTTACCAAATGCCACTTAAATTATGGACTATTGCCACAGCATGAGAGTTGCACCAAATGATTAAGACTTGGGTATAATAGAGGTCATTGCCTATGTAAGTCTGACTTCCAATGGTATTTAAGAGCCTGGGGATAAACGCAGGTGGTGCCCGGTTATTTTCAGCAGCTCTGGTACAAACAAGTCTGCCAGCAGTGCAAATTAGGGAATTTATTTGGAAAATTTCTTTGAGTTGCCTTTTTTTGAAGTTTTTAGTGGGATTTAATCTCACCCTCGCTCAACTGTCTGAAAATCAGCTACGTAGAGTCACTCTGTAGTCAGCACACAGAGACGATCACCTGCAGGAGCTGTCTAAAAGAGGCAGGGTGAGCGCCTTTGAAAAGCAAGATTTTTCTCACTGGTAGCAGCAGAAGGAGCTCAGATGAACTAACTACTCTTCTCAGGACAGCAAGGTTAGATGAGATGAATCCCACTCTGTGTGAAAAAACGATTACGCATCTGGTCATTCCTTTCGAGTTAATGGAAAGGATGATGCATATGCTGTCCGAGGGGAAAATAAATCATTGTTCACATCCTGGTCTCATCTTCTGTTACACAAGCATATCCATCTTATCAGTTGAGAAAGGAAGGAAGATCAAAGAGGCTTTAACTGAATGACTGCAGGCATCTGAAAATAGTGGGGGGGAAAAAGAAAGAATAGAATATTAATAAAAAGGTTATCTTCTGTTCTCTGAATGCTTTCAAAATGGTGCTTCCATTAGTCAGGACTATGTTCCTGCATACCTGGAATTTTTCTTGTCTTTGTACATTGCTTGACTTCATTGAATTCTTTAAAGTGAGACATTGAAGCCTAAAATACATACACCTGCAGTCAAGTAAGAAGTTCAGAGGCGAGCATGTCTTTGCACATAAATCTATATTCAGAGGCCTCACTTGTAGCAGAAACAAGTCGAAATTTCAATTTCTGATGACAGCAGTTTTGCTGTGACTTAATGTTTCTAGGTTGATGCATCACTAGGTTTTATTTTTCTAAATGAAAATTTTTATTTAACATAAGTGCAACTTTTTTTCCTCTCAGACTCTTTAAAGCACCAAGAAAACAGTTAATTTATTATGGAGATAATATTATATATAGTACAGTACGTTATATGCTGCTTCCAAAATAAATCATTTTAACAGAAAAGAAGAGCTTGCTATTCAGAATAAGATTTTAGTGTGAATCTAAACTGTGTTCTGGAGCATTTGCCATCAAATAAAAAGTCCTTCAGAAAGTTCCTTTGTAAGCAGAGCTTCAGATGGACACCTTCTACAGATAATTTTATGGTGATTTATTCCTTTTTTGAAGATCATCAGATGATACTGATCTTTACTCCTTTCCTCCATTGCTCTCTTCTCATGCAGCATTTTAAAATTCATCATTTCTGTCATGTTGTTGCCGTGGGCAGCACAAGCACAACTAAAGCAACAGCATTACTGATGTCACCTTCTCTACAGTTGCTCAACCAACAAATGTTGAGGAGGTTAGTGCCCTGCCAAGGCCCCAGGCAGCTCCCTGTCGCTGCAGTGTTGCTGAACACATTCTCCTTCAATGGTGATAAAAAAACCCTTGTGGGATTTTTGATTTCGGAAGAGTTCAGTGGGACCGAGGTCCCACACTTGGCAACAGTCCGAGGATTTTTGCCAGATGCCATCTGCCTTTTTCCTCATCTGTTGCTTTTTTCCTCAAGGTAGATTCACTTGGAAACGTAGAGCTACTATGTGCCCATGTATTGTAGGTAAAACTGAAAGCTGGACAAATGTGTTCCTATTATATGCAGAAAAAATGCTCTTCTCTGGTAGAAATATTCACTAAAAAACCTCCAGTCCTGGCCAAAGGATGGAGATTGCTTTCCTTTTATTCTTAGTACATTATTTTTGTATATATTCTGAATATATTCAAGCATGCCACATGAATACTTCCAGAAAGGTTTTGACACCTTTGAGACTCTTCTTCAAAAGTTTCTGCTTTAATACTTTCTGGTTTGTTTGGAAACTGTTTTGAAAATGCGAAATGCTACCAAAAGGCCAACTAAAATCTAACATAAACAAGCTCAAGTCCAGCTGAAAGGTAGCTTTACACTAATGGTCTGGGTCTAGAAATCCTTAGAAAAAGGCTTCAAGTTCTTTTATATGAAGGATTTTCTTCTATGAGATAAATGCTTTCTTTGCTTTGAGTAACTTTCTGGTGATTTTTTTTGATTGCAAAAGGATTTGTCGAGTTCTGAGATCTATTTAAGCTCTGGAAATAATGCCCCTTCATCTAGGTCACATTTTACACACGGTAGGAAGTTAAGAGAAGTCCTGTTTTTTCTGTTTTATTTTTCACTGTTACTCTGCACCCTTACTGTCTTGAGGGGAAATGCATAAGCTGTATCCTGATCACTTCTCATCCAGGACAAATCTCTGTACTCAGATTTTTAAAGATAACAACTGAATATCTATTAACATGCTCCCTGGGTGATTTGAGCATTACTTTCCACCTTTGTAAATGTCTGTTGAATAATTTGTCTAAGAAATTCCTCTGCACTGTCTTCTTCTAATACTTGGGTGTAGGAAACTGCATTATATACCCCTACTCAGTCTATAAAGCTGCCTTTCTCTTTAAAAGGGATAACTGTTAGTGTACTGCTAAAAGCTAAATAGAAGTGAATTTGTTCATTATAAGACCTTGTGCTGTAACTCATTATTGCAATAATGAATCTATTTGTGATGCCCTGATCCTGCCATCATTTAAGCACATGATTACACTGAATAGAATGACTTGACATGCATAAGGTGAGTCACGAGTTTAAGTGCATACTGCGATGAGCTAATTTTCCCTAATATACTTTGCCAAATCTTTTGTCTATTCAAATACTTCTGAGAGGAGGGGAAGGAAAAAAAAAAAAGTTATTACATTAGATAATGACAAAAGGATTTTATTTTGGTACCAATATATTAAAAACCTGTATCAGCAGATTCTCGGACCTCTTCTCTCTTTCTCGGCTTTCCTTTTGGTCTCTGTTACTGAGAATGTTTAGTAAATTGCTGCAAGTGTATTAGAACCTGCTCATGATTATTCTTCTATGCCCTCTTCCATGAAAGTTCTAAATAAGTACAGTGGGAAGGCAAAGGGAGGATGGGGTTGCCATTATTTCCAAGAGAAGAATATTTAGGAGGTTTTATTCAAATTCAAGAATGGAGGACTTGTAACATCAAAAAAGTGCATTCCTAAGCAAAACATAGTGTACATTTGGAAGATAAGAAATAATTATTCTGGTTTTTGAAAGCTATTTATAGAACAGAAAAAAAAATGTACGACATAATTGTATGGTGAAATCAGGTGCCTGCTAAATAACATTCTTATTGGTGTGACGGCAAGGAAGAATTTTATCTATAGCCATTGCAATCATAGTTTGGGATATCTGTAAGCATTTTATTTACTCTTATTTAGGTAAGCACGCCAACATTTGCGTGAAGGATCTTCATAATGTTTTATGCCTCTGCTGTTGTACCCCCACAGAAATGTTCCTCGATATTAAAGTTTAGTGTAATTTCATACCAAGTAAAAACTGTGGGGACAGATCATGAGCTGGTGTAAAGCAACTCACTGCTTTCCTCCTGTTTCCAGCTCGTGTTTTGATGCAGCATAGGTGATGCCAGCAGCTGGAGGGTCACACAGCGACTGTCATGTCATAGAACCAAGCCAGCTGTACCCCTCCAGGTGTGCCTATATACCTTAACTAGCTGGGTATGTGGGGTGGTACCTGGCACTCTAGAAGGGGCAGTGCACAGACAAGACTTCAGACCCAAGTCCTCTCCTGCTGCCAGGGTGCCCATAAAACATTTAACTGTGGCAAGGCAGTGTGATCATGGCTAATTAAGTTCATAATTATCTGGAGCCTTGTCCTCCCTGGTCTATTTGCTGTATATCCTTGTGGTGGTTGGTTGCTTTTTAATTATACTTCGACTTCAGATTATTCCAGGCAAGGACGAGGGACTGGGTATTTTTGCCTTTTATACCTTAAACTGAGAGGTGCCCAGTTCCTAGGAGACTCTCTCAGTTGAGCAATCATCATGCTGATGGAAATGGCTGTGACTCCAGGAATGACAAAAGATGTTAATTCAGAGGGAATGTAATCCATTACAGCTGTGGGATTTATAATGTTATTATGAAGAGAGATTCCTTTTAAAAAGGGAACAGGAAAGAAAAGATGTTTGGTGCAATGTGCTATGTAAGGAATTAGCCTTTGGTAAGTAAGGTGTCAAAAAAACCCTTCTCTTAAAATACTGACTAACAATAAAATATTGACTAACAATCAGTGCCAAAATTAAGCTAAATCGCATTTTGCCAATTCTTGAATAGAGTTTAAAAGTTCTGAGTAATGACATTGGTTGAGCCATTAATGTGAGCCCTTAAAATACAAGCATTTTCTTGATACTTCCCACTTAGGGGAATCTTTTCTTAAAAAAAAAAAAAGGCACAACAAAACCAGATGCTGCTCTGTGTGCATAGGAGAAATCAATGGATGGGATCAATATTCCCTCCACAGGTAATAAATGCTGAGAAGCATTTCTGTCTATCTAAATTGATCCTAGAGATTTCTTTAAATTGGTTCTGATGTGTATAAAAATCGTTTCCCTATTGATCAAAGCTTTTCTTTCTTTCTTTCTTTGATATGTTATTTCATCTCTGCCATTGGTAATGGTCTCAGGCTTCTCTACACAGTTATGATAAACAGAATTTCTTAAAAGCAATGCTACATTCTTAAACGCAACACTAAATTCTTAAATTGCAGTGCTACAGATTGGGGGGTGAGTGGCTGGAGAGTGGCCTGGCAGAGAGGGACCTGGGAGTACTGGTTGACCACCAGCTGAACATGGGTCACCAGTGTGCTCAGGTGTCACGGAAGGCCAATGGCACCTTGGCCTGTATCAGGAACAGTGTGGCCAGCAGGAGCAGGGATGTAATTCTGCCCCTGGACTCGGCACTGGTGAGGCCTCACCTCGAGTACTGGGTGCAGTTCTGGGCCCCTCACTTCC
>JANIJG010004208.1:29902-57025 GCA_024611175.1 Megaceryle torquata | reverse complement strand
ACATCAGACCTGTAGAAGAGAAGATTAGTATGGGGAGTCTAAATATATAAACTAGAAGGTCATGGGACACATCCAACATCAATTCAAGTCAATGGCCTCTGTTCACTTTGGTGAAAAATGGACTGATCCATGTAGGATGAAAAGATTTTTATATATATATTTATTTTCCCTATAGCCAGTATTGGCTTGGAGCCTAGGATTTTTTTAAGGTGACCTGGATCTTTGATTTGTCTGACAAGAAAAGATTATTGTCTCTATTTTTTTTTTTTTTAGGTGGCCATATATAGTCAGTCATGTTCACTCTTTCTAAAGTGGGACTTGCCCTGTGGAGGTAATAGGCAAGAATTTTTCCAAACAGCAGGCTGGGGGCTCTAACTACGCATTTCTTTTGCCATTTGGTAGTGTTTACAAAGAAGCTGGGCAAGAAGCCAGTTCTCATTTTAAGCCTCAGGTTGGACACAATGGTCAGTCAATGTACTGAGGGGTATAAAGCATAGGTCAGCAGCTTTCCTGTCAGGCAGCAAATAACTAAATTTCACTTGTCTGAAATAGGATTTTAGTTGTCCAGGGCTGCAGGACAAAAGGACTGTTCTCACCCTGACAGCTGGAATGGATGATTTGTGAAATGTATTTTTAGAAGCCTTATTTGCCTACATGTATGCCTGCATTGTCAGATGTTCAGACAGCAAGAGCAAGTTAGGCTACAAGCCACGAGGACAGTGACATACTGTAACAAACTGTATAACATAGCTAGATCTAAACTTGCATTTTCTTTACTTCTGACCCTCCAACTGCAAATACACAGTCCAAATATTAATGCAACACTACGTCTGTTCTTCCTGTACTTCAACACATTACATACCAGAGCACTCACAATAATTAGTAACCACAAAGGGAAAATCACCGCAGATACAACAGCATATCAGTGATCAAGTCTATTTTCCAAAATCATGTTGGTTTTCCCTGCATGTCCTTTTCCTAAACACATCTCTTATCTGATTAACAGAAACAACAACCTCTTGTAAATTAGCTTTTTCCTTAAAAAAACCCAATGCACTCTTGAATGATTTTATTACTAACATCCTCCTAATCTTATCCCACACCTTGCTGATACGCATATCCTTATTAACATTTGCACATGGCTATTGTACCAGGGCTGCTTTTTTTCTGAGCTAATGATTTCTTCCTTCTACAGCCCATGACATTAGATTGCACTCATAATACATTCCAAAGCTGGTTTCCTCTTTCTCTAAACATTGCTACAGTTTTTTGTTTGAACAGTGCACTGGTTTCCTTCCCTTCCCATTCAATGGAGGTCTTGGAAAGCACTTTGCACCTATACGTCACATCAGTAGGAAAATCATAAGTATAGCTGTATATATCTACTCTGTGCTGATTTACTAAATAGCTAATCATACTACCATCTTTCAAAGTATTTGGAATTCACAAAATAAATAGAATATTCAGAATAAATATAGCATTGTAAGCATTCAGGAAAATGTTTTTAATGTATAATGTCACAATAGATATCTACACTATGTATTTTCTAGTCCTTAAGAGTTTCCTCTTTATTCTGCATTGATTATTATGCACTTCTGCTGAATTTAATGTTTTCATACTCTATACATATTAAGAAGTGTGAACTTCCTATTCATTTCTCAGTCTGTCTTAAATTCCCACCATCTGGTTAAGACATATTAGCTTTAAGGCTAGAATTTATTACCAGTCTTCTGTGACAGCATTTATGCTCTTAATCTATAAACTTCATCTGTAATAAATTTCAAATTAAATGTCTCATCTTTAAATCTTTTAGATTTAGTGTTAAAATTTGTTATACAGCACTATAAAAAAAAAAGTAAATAAATCTAGCAAGTCAGAATAAAAAAAAAAAAAAAGGCTTAATGTGTGTAACTCCACTGTTAGATTTCCCAGACCCAAATTCTGTACATATCTGCAATTAAATCACTAGTATAACAAAATACGAAGCAGATTTGGACACCTCCCTATAGTGTGAAATAACAGGTTCATGGACAGTATTAAACTGTAAGATGAGTCCTGCAGAACAAATTTCTACCTGTGAATACAGTATGCTTTAGTCAGTGTGGCTTACGTAGTTTTGGGATCTGTTGGTAAAACACTAAGCACTCTTGGGAAAAGTTCTGGTGGATGGCCATCAGCTAGTGCAACATAACTTGCCAGATACTTGCTCATCAGGGCAGGTAATTGTTGTGATCCTGTAAGCATTGTATTAAGCTCTTCATATGACAAAGAACTGCAAGGTATGTGGTTCAGAGAGCAGAAAGGTGTCTGGAGAGCAGAACAGTTTGCAGGTGGGAAATGTCAACAGCTCACCAGAGGTTCTAGATTTCTTTTTAGACATGCCAGGACCGGACATGTAACAAGACTCAAGTGAGTGGTAATGTTCGCTTTAGCAACTCCTGATGGTTTGCTACTTCTTACACCAGTCCTCAGTGCAGGTGATGTGACACAACCTCTGCACAAGAGTAAAGCTTGAGCTCCCAGAGAGCTGATTGCAGCTAAAAAGCTCCAGGCTGGCCACCCTGCTTACCAGGGTTAGGAAATATAAGCATTCCTAGAAATACCTATCTGTTTGTGTGTGTTAATCCCTCCACTCCTTAAAGAAACCCCAAACACAAACCCAAAAATCAGGATGCATTTTTTGGACTTTTTTGGATTACTTTTAAGGTGTAGCCTCAGTATCTGGCCTGGGAGAAAGGAAAATCCATCTTAGTGTTTTCTCTTTTTTTTTTTTCCTCATCAGTTCCTTCTGACTTGCTTTACACTCAGTTTTTCAACTTCATACCTATACTTCCTTCCAATCAAAAACTTGTCGAAACCTCATCAGAGTATTTTTTTAAAAACAATGTTTCAACTATCACTTAGTTAAAAGTGGACAAAAAAAAAAAAAAAAAAAAAGAAAAAAGGTACCTTCTCCAGCCTTTTATTGAACTCTTCCAGTACAAATACTCCAACGCCCCTCTCTCAAAGGAGCCAACAATACGACAGCCTTCTGTTCCCTTGTGTGCTTTCCAAGTATTTCCCAGGTATCTTAATTTGAGGACTAAATTTACCAGGAAGAGACATGCTTAGTAGACATGCAAGAATCAGAAAAGTTTGGAGGGAACACACTGATGAGAAGCCCAGTCTGCCAGCAACCATCTGTTACAAAGAAGGAAACAAAGCCACAGATTGCTCCTAGGCAGCTCCCCACAGACACAACTTCAGGACTATTTCTAGCTTGTGGCTAGAAGGTGTCCAATAAATTTCACTTCTTCCCACAGAGTTTTCTGATTAGCAGCACTGAAACTGGGGGAGATTACTGTTATTTTCACTTTATTAGTATCATGTCCAAATGTGTGTGGGGTTTTTTTGTTTGTTTTTTGGAGGAGAGAATTAGAGCCAGATCATCAGATGCTTAGCCACATGAACTACATTTTTGCTTTTCAAGAATTTTAAACTACTCTCCTACTATTGCATGCTACCTTATTTTCTAATTTATGTCAGACATTTCTGTATGTTATTAAATGCTTGCTCTATTTAAAAGGTAGTATTCCAAATCAGCC
Source organism: Megaceryle torquata (assembly GCA_024611175.1). Taxonomy (NCBI): domain Eukaryota; kingdom Metazoa; phylum Chordata; class Aves; order Coraciiformes; family Cerylidae; genus Megaceryle; species Megaceryle torquata. The sequence goes on along the minus strand of JANIJG010004208.1, from coordinate 53,441 downwards.
TTGAAAATTAAAAACAATCACTTTCTACTAAGAGAGAATTAACAGAAGACTATTTCTACAGAATCATATTGCATAGCAAACTGTTCTGTATAAAATCTGCATTAAGCCTGAGAAATAACAAGCCAGTTTAAGTACACAGCAAAGCCATCATAGACCAGGCCCATTTATGAACAATTCCTAAAGCACTATGACAATTATGTCTAAGGGATCAATTTGAGGTAATTTTTGTGCATTTTACCTAATTCCCAGGTAAATCCATTTATCAGCAGTGTTGAATTCTGCAGCTTCTCCAGGTAGCAATTCTGAGTGGGAGAGCAATACAGTACTTTGCAGGTGCCACTGGCCATCTCCATCACAAAGTGCTCTACCGAGGAAGGACACTGCACCTGACTGCAAAACAGCAGAATGAGAATCCTCATTATTTTAAGCACATATAAAATATTCACTGGGGTTTTTTTGCCCCTCCCTTTCCCCCTTTTTTTCTGCTGGACCGTCCCTCACCCCCGTTACCCTACAACCCTCGCAGATGAGGCCCGTCCCGGGCGGTCCTTGTCCCCCCCTCGCTGGGACAACCCCGCCGCCCCCTAACTCGGCTCACCTCCCCATGCCCCCAGCGGTGCCCCCACCCCACGGGACCCCGGTACTGCCCCTGCCCGCCTCCGCCTGCTCCTCCTCGCCATCCCCTACCCTTCCCTCACCCCTCAGCCGGCGGCCACCCGCCCTCTCCCGCCTTCCTCTTCCCGCTGTCACTCGCAGCTCCGCCCGCCCCCTCGCCCGGCCCCTCCCCGGCGCCCGGCGGAGGAGCCGCCGTTTCCGGAGTACACAGAGCGGGGCTGGCCGCGCGGTGGGGGTTGTCGCGGGCAGGTGAGTGATCGCGGCCGCCGAGCTCTTGCTCCCGCCGACCGGCCTTCCCCCGATTCCCCAGCGGCGGCTGTTCCCGGCCGCTGTTTGCAGGCGGTCGGCGGCAGCCTTGCAGCGCGGCCGGCGGGGCCCTGGCGGTGCGAAGCACCGGGCTGGCATGGACGGCGTTACCGCCGCTCCTCCCTCCCCGGGAGCCGAGGGGGACGGGGCGCGGAGGAAGGCTGCCAGCTCCCTGCGGCCGCTCAGGGGAGTCCCCCGGGACACGGCGCGGGGCACCGGCGGCGACCGGGTCTGGGAGGAGCCGCCGGCGGCGGAGCCTGGTTGGGGGGGAGGGCGGCGGTGCCCCGGGGCGCGGTCCGGGGGTAGTCGCCGCACTGCCTCGGCGGTGCTGGGCCGGGCCGGGCCGGCCCTATGGCGTCAGGGGAAACGCGGCGCGGGCGCGCAGCCCGGGGCGGTGGTGAGGCTGCAGCCGTCCTCGCGTTTTCCCCCCCCCGCCTTTCCACCGCCGTGACCCGTGTGCGGACAGCCTAGGGAGCGCGGCTTGGGCTGGAACTGCGCCTGCGGGAATTCTTGCGCACCTTCCTGCTAAATAGTGACCCAGGGCCGCCCGAGGCGCGAGCCTGCCCCGGCTCAGCAGCCAGACTCTGCCGCGGGGATCTGTCCTCGGCGCGGCGCTGCCCTGGCCCGGCCCGGCGCCGCCAGCTGCCGGCGGTGAGGCGGCCCCACTGGCCGTGCGGGCCTCCCGGGTGGTACCGGTGGGGCCAGCCCCTCGGGAGGGCTGTAACGTCGGCCTCCCGAAAGCACATCTCGTCACGGTGCCCGCCGCGGGCTTACTGCGTACCCCCCGGCCCGAAGGCCCGCCGGGTGGAGTGTCTCCGTCTTGGCGGTCACTGCAGTGGGCTGCGCTTGTGCGGACTGTTCACCTGATGCTGGCTCAGTGTGCTGTGTTTTGCTACTTAGCCGTACGTGTAGCACGTTTTATGTGTGTGGTAACTGCAGGTAGGAGAGGTTACCTCATTTTGGGTTTTAGCTTAAAACTTTACAAATACACCTTTGCTTCCCTTTGCTTGAGGGGTTTTATCGTTTGAGTGGACGGGAAATGGTGCAGGTACGTATTTGTCAGGTGGATGTTGGCTAAAAAGTGGAAAGATCTTGTTTGTTTATGTGAGATTATAAATCTTGTTACAGGTATAAATCGGCTATTATTATCGTTATGGGTTTTATAGAGTAACAGATGTGTGGGTGTCTTGAAGAGTAGCATATGTCAGTTGTGTAGCTGCAATAAACTGCTTGGCTTTTCAAAGTTGGTCAGCCTGTGATTCTGGGGGCAAATGCAGCTATCAAAAGGTTGAGGCTCAGTTCCCAAATTACACTGCATCTTGTAAATGCTGGTGTGGCTGTTGGATAATCTCAGATCTGGAGGTTTCCGTGCATTTTAAGGCTATTGTTTGTTGATTGCTCTGTTCTCTCAGCACAGTCTTGATTTGAAAAGGATCTGGGGTGCTCTTGAGAGCCTGTTGTTTTCTTTGGGTGACGGGTGACTGAAGCTCCTGTGTTTTGCTCCCCTCACCACTTTGAGGTATGTTGTATATGTCATGTAGCTCCAAGCCCAGTGAGGGTTTTGGTATGTAGCTCATGGGATCAGGAGTGTTGGCTGATCTTGGTATCTGCACAGGTACTATTTGTGCATCATGGATATTAATGAGCAATTCTACAGAAGATAAGATGGACCCTCCTGTAAAGAATTGCTATTTTTCCAATGTCAAGACTTTCACAAGGTTTCATTTTCTTCCTTTATTTTCTGTTCTGTACTTTGCCTTCTAGGAGGAAGGATTTTGTAAATATTTAATATATAGTTGTGAAGAAGGTGTGTTGAAGGTCAACATGCATGTTTCTGGTGCTTCATGGAACCTTTGGGGTGTCAGGAACTGGGCTGGAACCAGCCACTGCTTTTCATGGATCTTGTGGTACTCCTTCCTAGGTCAGTATAAGGCATAAACACTTCTGTTGGTGTTTCTCATTCTGAATCAGGGGTTAACTCAGGGGTGTTGAGAAACCAGAAATAATACATACAGGGAATAGTTCTTCTAGTTTTAAGTTCTCTTCAGAGACTCTGGAATTCAATTAACAGGTGAACAATCCTTCACAGAAAGTGATGTGAAAATATCTGCTACAAATGTTTAAAAGACAAGTGTAGGTTTCTCCTAGCTCTTGGGCATCAACTTGTAGTTGATCACTGGAATTTTTTTCTACTTGAAGCTTATTTTTCTATGTGGTTTGGGTTTTGTTTTTGTGTGGGTTTTTTTTCCTGATGTCTCCAACCTGAGAGCTTTTTTTTTCCCCACTTCTTCCCCCTATTACATTTCAAAACCTTTTCTTCCCTAGCATACAAATGATGGTCATTTTTTCTTTGAAGCAAAACAAGCATATTTTTGCTGTTCTATAAGGTTTAAGTAAACTTCCCTTCATTCCCTGAATTGACTGTGTTTTTAAGTGCTGCCACTTGCTTTTTGTTACGCAAAAGAGGGTTGTGTCAAGGGAAATTGTGCTGCTGCTTTTGTTTATATAGTAGTACTGTAATAGGAAAGGACTTGTTCTGGGTACAATGAATGCTGGTACACCAGAAATCCTGCTAATGATAGTGATTAATGGGTGCTGCTCAAAATAGCTATCACTGCTGATATGACTAATTGTGCCATATGAAAAGAGCTCCTTTATTCACAGTAATTTCAAGGTGTTTCTGCGGTTTTAGAGAAATGCCTGATCTGTGTATGCAGACAGAAGAACGCACAGTGAAATGCGGGATTTGCAGTGAAGTATGGCAACTCTTTAAAAGCTTGCTGATGTGCTGTAAAATCACTTGTGGCTGAAAATGAAGACTATATTCTTGTGGTTACTGTAGGTAGATAGAACATTATTGCTGGAATTGGATGTTATCCAGAGCAACACCCTACATTGTGCATACAATGCAAGGGTATTGTTAGGAGCTATAGAAGGGGTTTTATATCATACATGAAAGATGACATTTCCAGCAGCATGGGTAACCTCATCACAAAACATTGTGCTGGGGCTGGCTTAGAGAGCAACAGGCTCTGCTAGGCTTGATAAAATGTACGTTACAATCACATTGGTGTTCCTAGAGCTTGGTGATATGTCTGGGTTAGAGTTTCTTAAACTTCATTGGCCTTTTGGTAACAGCAGTTTATTAGTAACATGCTGCAGGCAATCTTGTGCTCTCCAAGTCGTATCGTATTCCAGATTCTGTTTAGATTTTGTGTCTGAAAGCAATGCTGAAAGCATTGTGCAGATGTAAGGATGCTGTTTCTTGCTATCTGTGAAATCTGAAGTTCTGACTGGTAGGATGAAAAAAAATATTTTGAAAGTTAAGTAGAATTTGTTAAAAATGTGTTCTAGGCTTGCGGGGAAGAAGCTAAGTAGTAGTGGTATCTTGTGCCTCTGATTGGGTTTCTTCTCTTCTGCTGTTTCTGTACTGCGAGGTAATGTTATGGCAGGAAGAGTTCAGATGTTCATCCCTTCTGCCCCTGAAGAAACTGTTAAGGGGGGGTGTGTGTGTGTAGTAGGAGGCGTTTGTGTCACAAAGACTGCTTTGCAGGTTAACTGCTGGTTTGGTCTGTTAATTATCCTAGTCTTCTAGTGTTGTGTGAATAAACTGTTTCAGTCCAATCCTTGTATTTTGCCAAAACAGTAATGAAAAAAAAAAATTTTTTTTTCTATGAACATTCAAAAAGATGATGTTGGTGTTAATGAGGAAGGGGAAGTTTAGGTTGGGCATTAGGAAACATTTATTCCCAAAAAGGGTTGTAAAGCCCTGGCCCAGGTTGCCCAGTAGTGGAATCTCCATCCCTGGAGGGATTTAAAAGCCACGTAGATGTGCTGAGAGACATGGTTTAGTAGTGACCTGGCAGTGCTGGGTTGAACTTGATGATCTTAAAGGTCTTTTCCAAGCAAAATGATTCGTGATTTTATGAGGTGTGTTTAACTTTGAAGTGCCCTAATGTGACAGGACATATTACTTTGAGGACTGTGGTCTTGAAGTATTAGTGTTGTCTTACTCTGCTGTAATTAATGGTTAGCATGTTGTTTACTTAAGGGGGGGATTGTTCTTACTCAGGTCTTACCCTTTGCATGAAGGAAAGTGATTTCCAGGGACCTGAGCTGGAGCAACCTTGGAGTACAAGAAAAAGAGGGATGTGTGTAGGGGAAACAGAATAGAGGGTCTAGAAATGCTTGTTAACCTTTGAAGAGTGAAAGAAAAGGCCTGAAAAGGGGAATGCAAAGAACTCCAGGTGTGGCTGGGGGGAATCTTGAGGTATCTGTGAGTGAAGATCAGTGCGGGTGTATCTGAGGTGGGACTAACTGAGGCTCTGTGAGGCATTCAGGTGTGTTCCAGAGCCTTCACAGCCAGTCAGATGTTTTTCTAGGGGTAGTGTTGCATACCATTGGTGGTACATTGGCTTTAGTCTAATGGTAACATATGGCAGCTTATCAGGGCAAGCACCTGTTATAACTTGATTCAAACAATTCAAGTTTGGAGTGGGATTTTCTAGGCCTTTCCTTTGAAGAACTATTTCATGAAGGAAATAAATACTCTCCATTCAAAGGAAAGCCCTCACAGGAGAACATGGTAGCACTAGTAGATAGATTTTTATTTTTAATTTTTTGTTTGTTTTGCTGTATTAGCTAAAAAAGAAAAGTTAAAAAAACTTAACATTTTTTTGCTGTAAAGTTTATGGTTTTTTAAATAAAGTTTTACCCTGTGTTTTTACACATCAGAGTAAATAATTCCTTAGGAAACATCTTTACAATACCTCACTAAATTCTGACCAATTGCTGCTTATGTTTTTAGTAAAATTTGCTCCTTAAAATGACTCGTGCGTATTTCCTGGTTTAGACTAGCTAGATTTTTCATTGTCTTGCAACATAGCCATAGTCTGTCTTTGTGGTCTTTTGTTTCTTGCTTTTCTAACAGTTTTCTGGTTTTTTGACCAATGTACTTGTTTGTTTGTTTGTTTGTTTATCTGGTCATGTTTCAGTGGGGTACTTGTCAGATGCTAATGTTTTCTGGTGAGCATTTCTGTACAATAACATGGCAAAAGATGGATTGCTTTGAAAAATTCAAAGGAAGATCCCTTTACCACCTTGTGCTAAGCGTTTTAGAGGGAGAGAGTGTGAGAAGAGTAGGAAGAACAAACTGTTGTGGACCTTTTCTCCACTTTTCCACAGGCATCCCTAGGGTGAATCATTAGTGTGAGAGCTATCTAGCAATGAAATACATCTTTAATCCTGTCAGTAAGTGAGTGCTTTTAATTTCCCAAGTAGGGTACCTCTCAGTGATAACTTTGTACATTTGTGGATTTTGGGATGGTTTTACTGAGGTAAATTCAGATCTTTTGAAGCATTTCCACATCTGTCTGAAACCAGGATATTCAGAACAATGTTCCTAGTGTTTGTTTGGGTTTTATTTTTAATTTTTAAATTTATTTTATGAAAGTTGAACTTCCTGTTCTTCTGTACAGACTACAGAACTTTTCTGATAGTACCTTAGAAGTTTGAGTCAAAGCATAAGAGCTTCCCCACAGAAAGATAAAGCCTCTTAACTTCTACAGCTCACATTCCAGAAAAATCTGGAGATCTTTTAAGTATTGCTTCCTAAGAGTCTTAAGTACAAGGTAATATTTTAAATAGTTCTTTAGAAATACTTGAAGTTGGCAATCTCATCCATAGGCATTCTTTTTATGTGGCCCAGCATACAGTAGAAATACTGAAAACTTAGGAGAAACTCTAGTGACTAGAAATGACAGACACAGAAGCACTCTTCTCGTGGAAAGATGTGGTTTTTTTTTTCTTGTGGCTGCATCCTCCCACTTGAGTAAAAGGCACAGGGGAAAAGATCACTTTGGCTAAATATAATTCTATGCTAGGCTCCAAAAGATTTGAGGAATGTAATGTGTTTCTGTTGAGTATTTCAAAATTTTTCTCAGAATGCTATTTGCAAGTCTTGCACCAGATGGTATGATGTAGAAGGAGGAAGAATACAGAGGAAGAAGCTACCTAAAAATTGAGTTCCTCCAGGTCTATATGTTCTTCTGCATGCATCTTGCAGGGTAACTTCAATGTAGAATGAGTTTGTTGTCTCCAGATGTTCAGAAGAAACCGTGTTTGTCTGTGAAGGTAAAAATGAATGCAGCTTTTCATCATTTGTTCTTTGTAAAGGCACCTGTGATTAGTAAAAGATGGAAAGACCCTGAGGATAGGAGTTTTCTTGGCATGAGGGGAGAACAGCAATATTGCCTGGAGTTTTTTGTCCAACCAGGAATTGAAGGTCAGGTGGTGTGGAATAGTGTTAACTAAAACTGCATTAGTGCATGTTTCATAGCTCCAAAATAAGCTTTATTTAGCCTTTTACCAAAGACAAAGTTAGATATTTGTATCTCTTTGGCTGAGCAATGCAGTTTAAATAAAGTAATAAGTTATACCTTTTTCCTACATGAGAAGAATGTTTACAAGGGGTTGATATTACCAAGACTTTTAGTATGATTCTAAAAAATAGGCCTGCTGCTAAATGTGCATGTATCATTTACAAAAGTTTGAACCTTTCATTTATTAAATAAAAAGCAAAAATGTGTGAGATTTGGTAATGATGGGAATTTTGTTTTACTAAGTTCAGTTCTCGGTAGTAGAAACGAAATCATGAAGGCTGCCAAGTTGCTGCTGCTGCTGTCAGGAAACCAGGGGTTTGAGTGGATACTTGCATGTTCATCACCTGCAGAGAGCAAACTGAACATACTTTCTAACTCATAGTGAAGTACAAAAAAAACTCTGGGCAGCTACCAGTGTAGATACAGAAGTTATGATACAAGCGAGTTTAAAGTTTTGGTAGTATTGTAACTTGTGCTTCTGTGTTAACTGTTTTTAAAGAGAAGCTGCTGAAGGTTGTGTAAGGAACATCAGGGTAGGTTAACTAAAAATTAAATTGCCTAAATTAATGCAAGTGTAAGTAGACTTTAATTCTATGGATTATTTTTCTTAAGAGAATTCCATCCTGATCTCAAATGTATGCAGTGCTGGGAGGAAATGCCAATCATTAGAACAAAACTTCCATAAAAAAGGGCAAGTATACTGTTAATGGGAACACACTTGGTTCTGTATTGAAATGTTGGAAGAGTTCTTGCTCAAAGAGCTTTCAGTTTTTCTGTATTGTGTTGCTTTCAGGAAGAGAATGAAAACATTTTCTCTCAAGCAATCCTATTAGATCTCATAATAAACTTCTTTGTCTAAAGATTTCAATAATTTCTAGGGCAACAGATTGTGATTTCACATTCAGCACCGTGACCTCATTTCAGGTCCAAAGAGGAGTAAGCTTTGTAAAGTTTAAGACAAGTTATTACCAAATAACTTTGTAATTAGCAAACTTGCATATAAAATTTCACCATGAGTTTGTTCCCAGGTTGTTCTTAGCAAACTTATTCTACCAGTCCAAGTTATCAGTCCTAATTTAAATGTTATCTTTCATATCACATTTGATCTTAAAACTGAAATAATAATTCGGATCATGGGACAGCATATGGTCTAGTTTGGCAGTCTTTGGTCAAGTGCACTTGATGCTTTATCTATGTGTAGAAGTGGTACCTCTGACCTGTGTTATTTTGAAATTAATCTGTTGCTTGCTTTTGTGGTTAGAAGAGATCTTGGTGTGGTTAGAAAAGGTCTTGGTCTGGTTAAGTGAAATCTATTGCTCTGCAGATGTTGCTGGACATGAAATCTGGTGAAAACCACTAATGATAGATTTTTTTATTTTTTATTATTTTCTTTTTATGTAGGTATGTTAAATTTTTGTGGTGATGGATTGGTATGATAGAGTAAATCTGTAGTTGACACATAAGATTTAGGGAAACGTTTTTTGGGAAGAGTGCATTTTCTTCCTTTGAAGACGCAGGAAAATTTTTTCGTTTTTCCATTTTAGTTTCTGTAACAGTTGGGTGTTAGGAGTTTTGATGAGGATTGTCTGATACAGGCAGATGAATAACAGACCATAATTTGCCTCTTAAATTATATTTCCTCTGAACATATGTTAAAAGATTGTAGCTCTTCTCTCACTCTGCCATTTTCCATATCATGGTGACCATGAGGGCTGCAGAGGTCCCTTTCAGGTCACAGGTGCTGTCTTTCATGCATCAGGAGGTGTTTTTATCATTGAATTTCTAATGCTATTTAAGTTGTTGCTGGCCAGACATCAGAGTTACTACTCCAGAACCTTTCTTAGTGTCTTTGATTCTGGATGCTTTTCTGAAGACTATGCTTTAAACAGACATTTTGTTGGACTGAATACTGGATGTGTGAATTGCTGTGGCTTGCAGAATCCAGAGTTCATGGATGAATAGCTCCTGTGGCTTTAAAGGTACAATATATTAATTTGTACTTAAGCAGATGTACATACTCTGTTGCTTGTGTAATACTTTGAGGTGGGATTTTTGTAACAATTTAGTGTTTCTAAACTGAAATTCTCAAGTCAGTTTCTGAGGAAATAACAGATAAGCATTTGATGTTGGCCGCTTTGGAGTCCTACTTTTTTATTCATTTTGTGTTTTGATGTGTGCTTTTCCATCCCTTGTACTTTGGAGGATTATGGAAAATGTCTGTCTAGACTCTGCCTTCTCTTGTGTTTCAACACCTTTTGCTCTTTCTTTGTTCCACTTGAAAGACCTTTATGGCCCTCAACTTTGTGCATTATGATAGATGGAGAAAACTACTGCTAATATGACTGATAAAATTTGACTTGATGTTCAATTGTGGTTAGTTTGTTCTTTTTTTTTTTTTTTTTTCTGAGACATTTACATTCTTGTGGGCTTTTTCAGCTTCACAATGCAGCCAGTGGATGCTTTCCTCTCTGCTATAGTATGTTGTTACTGATGTTTTAAGTTGCATCCTGAAACAGGAGAAAATTACGTCTTTTGGACAGTGACTTTCTGCTAAAAAGTTTTATCTGTATGTCATTCTGAAATTGTTTTAGCACAGATGAGGATGTTTCTTTTCAAAAATTCTTGTGGTTTCAGAGAAATTATATATTTTGTCTTCCTTACATATGCTATTTGATATGTTCTGTTCTGGAGCCCGAGTTTCTTGACTCTGCTCTGTTGGTTGTTTTTTCACTGAACATTAAATCATATATTGAGAAGAATAAGGATAAGTTTAGTTTATGAAATTTTCTACAGTACATAATTATGCTGCTTTTCCTTTAACCTAAGGTTTTATAAGTTACACAGTCCTCATAATTACAAGCATAGGAAGGTATGCTGTGTTTTGATCCAGTTGCTCAGTGCATTCATGAATAAATTATAATATGAATGCGGGGCATCTTGAATGCTATGTCTATGGTAGATGTTTTTCTCTAAAACGAATCCTGATGTGAGCAAAGCTAAACTAGCGTAATTTGGAACAGTAGACCTGGATAAGATTAGATTTGTGTAAGTATTGATTATAGTGTGCTGTAGCATGTGAAAAACCTGATCATGCCTCAAAGCACTGTTGAATTAGTGGATGTTTCACCCCTTACTTAGCTGTCTCTCAAGTTTTGTGTTGTGAGGGTTTGTTTTTTTTTTTTTTTGACATACCATTGACTTAAAGCTGTTGGACTATAGATATTCACTTACCTTACACTGTGACAGGCAGATAGCTTTTTGCCCAAAAGATGGTGTTGTGAGGGACAGTACTCCATGTAAAATAGTCTAAACCTGGGAATCTCAGAAGATCCACTTAATATATTCTGAAAAAAATGCAGAGAGTAGTAATTGCAGCTGTAGAATAGCCCTGAGAGGGAAAGCTAAATTTACTTATATATATACACTAGTATGTGTCCTCAAATGCAAGATTCCCTTCTATTGCAACTGTTGTGTATTCCAGCACTGATAAGACTTTCTGTATCATTTAGGTAAAAAACATTTTAAGTAGTAATAATTTGAAATGGTGCTTTGTAGTTGGTGTGAAGGAAAGAATTATTCATTGTTTTCACTGGTGAATTTTTTTTCTTGTATTAACCTGGTATTCCATATGGAAAGTATTGTCTCAGCTTGGTGGTAAGCTGTAGGTTGTGTGGCAGGTACTTGTGGTTTACTTGCACTTACACTGGAATGCCGCTCCTTCTGCTTTCTTTTTGTTTTCTCTGATCAAAGGTTTTGGGTTCTTGTTAAATATCTTCATATTGAAGACTATGGTAAGAAGTGTGGCAAAGCAGCTACTCAGTCATAAACTGAGTAATCATTGAGATGACTCAATGTAATCTTTTAGAATTAATAAATCATTAGGTAAAAAATTTCCATTCACTTATAGCAAGCTGAAACCCGACACAAATGAGGATAAGATACTTGTTTTTTACCACACACTAATGCTGTAAAAATCTTAGATGCCACAAGGTTTTTTCACTGATTTATTTTTCTTAGCTATCTTCTAGGAACTTACTAGGATAGATTGCTTAATATCATATGGAAATTGTTTTTTATTAGTAGTGAATGAGCACCACTTCTGACAAAAATCCACTGTATTGTCCAAAATATGAACACAGAAATGTCTATTAGAGTCTATGTTCCAACTTCAGAGGCAAAGAAATGCCAGGATAATCACCTGAAAGATATGAAAAGCAGTCTGTGGAATAATTTTCTATTCCATACAGAACAATGCATTAGCTGTAAGATGAGATAAGACTCCATTTTACAAGTAGCTATACTGTTTAACTTGGTGATATGCATACAGCAACTCAGAAAGCATCAGAATGCCTAGTATCATTTGAGAGCCCTAAAATATAGTTTCATCTTAACTTTGAATATTGTTGTGTTGATACACTGCAAAGAAAAAACATCAGTTTCATTGGCAAGCCCAAAATCGTCTAATTTTCTTCTGCTGCTGAATACAGTCACTCTACTTTCCTCTGTGTAATTTAACATTTTTTTGCTTCCTTTTACTGATTTTTTTTTTCTGCTTCACACTTTCATTCATATTTAAAACTCTCTTGTTTGCTTGTATTGCACAGTGAGGATATTGGAATGTTAGCTGAAAGATGGGGAGAAGAATCTGCCTTGCTGAAAATGTGAAAGATTTCCTGTTCTCAACTCAGTTTGGTATGAGTCTTAGTGTCTGTGCAGCTGAAGCACTGCTTAAAATCTCTGCTGCACAGCAATACATGAGTGGTATATCAAATAATACTCTGATTGTGGTTAGTCCTAGTTCTGACTGCAGTACGCATTGTTCCCAATAATAAATGCAAAAAGTGGTATGGTCTGCTCCAGCTGCATAATGTTACTGGACACTTTGAAGGAAGGTAATTATTTCTAGAAGGGAAATTTTTAGAAGGGGAATGTCTCAGATGAGATCTCTGTTCATACAGAAGATCCTTGTCTGTGGTTCTTAAGGTGTTGATTACAAGTGTTTGCCTTCTTGCAGGAGGGAGGGTTTCATAGCAGGCTACAGGCTCCCTGGGAAGGAAGGGAAGCTGCTTGTGGGCTCAATCAGATGTGTTGCGGAAATTTGTGGCAGGTAGCAGTCAGAAGTCATGTGTTGTCTATTTTGGCCACTAATTTTATCTTGTAGAATATGCTAATACACTTAATATTTAAAATGGATTTGTTAAATTACTTAAAAATAACTGTATTGTTAATTATCAAACAAAAGAATTAATTTGCCATTATAGTGATCGGTGTTTATTTCTTTAAGCTCTGGTACTAACAGCAGTAGTAACAGTATTGCTGTCAGCACTATGATGCCTTCACCTGATGATGCTGGTGGGCTCTAAGTGGAAGCCTGTATTTTTCAGAAATCTTTCTCAGATTTCAGAAATTAAAAAAAAAAACCAAACCCATCCCTCCATTTTCAGTGAGCTTAAAAGTTTTTTTTCAGATACTTATTGAGTAGTCTGCATGTTTCGTATAGACTATTGTATGTTAAAATGGTTGTCTTGACTTAGTAGAATGTTTATTGCATGCTTTATCCCCAATTAAAGCACAAATCATCATGCATCTCCAAGGCTGCATCAGTGATTGTACTCCAGGAACCCCAAGGCTGCATCAGTGATTGTACTCCAGGAGCCCTTTCCCAATCAAGTAAGCATTTTAAAATGGTGTCAAGCATGGATTTACTTTGATACATACTTTGTTTTCATTATTTATGATGAATGAAAAATATTCTTACATGACAGAAACCACTTACACTTTGTTCCTACAAGTTTATGAAAGATAGGAGTGAAAACAGCTTTGAAAAAAAAAGACTTTCTTTACTGCCTTTAGTGAGGACTTCAGAATTGCTTCTGTAACTTTAATACTAAAAGCAGAGGCTGTGAGAAAACATTTAAAAAAATAGGTTTACACTGACAAACAATAGTATATTAGTTCTTTAATTATGTATTTTATGGAGACCACAGTAATAAAATGGTAAATTAATTTAATATTTTGAGATAGTTGGGTTGTTGGGCAGTCATGGTGTGATACTCTTTTTCCATTTCAATAACAGTATCCTTTTGAAAACGTACTTGCAAATATTTTCCTAGTGCTATGATAAATTTTTGTGGCTGTCATTCGTTGACATGAGAATCTGTGAGGTTTTATGAGATGTTTATAGTCCTTATTTTGGAGTGGGGTGGAGAAGCTTTCCAACACTGACACTTAAGACTCAAGCAAGTTACCATACAAAGTATGTTTTTATAACTTTTTTTCTGAAGGGAGGGCAGTCCTGACTTGCATTTCTCACTCATGTTGACAATGTAATTTTATTTTTAAGTAAGGAAAGAAAATATTGGTGCTCCCCTTTAGTAGCCACCTAGGAGTGAATCTCTTGTTGGGCTACCTCAAATTGCACTGCTGCTGTTAATTGGCAAATTTCTTGATCCAAGTATGTTGATGAGATGGCTTGTGACTTCTCAGTTTCTATACTTACTGTTTTCCAGTCTATTTCAAAATCCAACTCCGCTACCTTAAGGTTCTCCCACTTGTTTTTCTCTAGTCTGATTTATGTTCACTTAACTGCTTTTATTCTTAATTGCTAGAGGCTGTCCTCCCACTTGGAGTATTCAATTTCTGTGGAACTAGCAATAAATTCAAATGATGCCCTGCTGAGAATAGGATGGAAGCTGAAGGAGTGGGAGAGAGAAAGTAGAAGCAGCTAATGGTATTTACTAGAACTGCCTGTGCAGACCAATGTGAAGTAAACTGTATTTATTGTAAAACATGTTGATAACATATGTATATATATATAAAAATGAACAAAATGCATCATAATGCTTCATGTCTTAGGAAAGGAAGAATAATCCTTGAACTAGCTTTGCTTGTGTAGTCAAGTCGTCCCATAACTGATTATATCTAAAATACAATACAGAAACTAATTTTGTGAAATACTAGGGGCAATTTCTTTGCTATGGGCATCCTAGGCTGAGTAATCTTCTGATTAATCCACAGAAAGTCATACCAATATAGCTGGCCTTGTTTTGAAAGGACAGCTACTAGCTTGGTATAAGCATTATAAATATTTTGGTATGTGGGTATATTGGAATTCACTTTTCTTCACTTAAGCATAGTGAAAGTTAAAGTAAATCCATTCCTTTCTGCTTGTTAAGTATACAGACAGCTGACATTCCCTCCACACTCTGTGAGGATGTGTTTTCTGGGACTGAAGTAGCTTATTTTGGGGCAGGCAGAAGAATGTTAGCATGTGGTGGATGAAAACACAGATGCGTACTTGTAACTCTGGGCAGCTCTGCGAGGGCATGACTGTGTCAGACTGCAATCTCCAGCCTTGGGACACATCCTGGAAACTTCTTGTTTTTCAAGCTCTTTGGAGACAGAAAAATATTTTTTTCATTCTTCAGAGAGCTGTTCTGTATGTATCAAAGTGCTTTTGTGGAAGAATTTGTGCACAGAGGAGTTTTTTGCCCTAGCAGCTGTACAAATTGGGTATAATTGATAAAAATACGAAAGAGGGTTATGCATAGTGCTAATTAAAAGCATAAATTTTGACTGCTACTGTTGTGGCCTTGATGGTCATCTGATCCAGTAGGTCATGTCTATTATAATTTGTTTTGTGTAAGAAACATTACAGAATTGATGGCAAACAAATGACATTTGGTGTTGGAAAAAACCAAACAAGTTTAAGCAAAGTCCTTCCGGTAAATAGGTGGTGTCAGATGAGAAGACTTCCTTTGTAATAAACCCCTGTAATTTTAAGACTTTAGCTTAATGTCCACAGATACCCTCCAAGTATACATAATTGCTGGAAGTTAATGCCTTGCTTTGCAAACTGCCCTGAAGTGTGGATCTGTTGTTCAGGTCTTTAAGCTTTCTAACAAATAAAGCTGTTTCATTGCAGTGCAGAACTGACAGTAATACTGAAAACCTCTTTTTCACAAGAGGCTTTTAAAACTATATTGCATAAATACTGCATGTTTCTAATGCTCTTAAAAGTAATGTAAAATTTTCCTCAACAAGAGACATAGGAGTATAAATTCTGACGTACTCTGTGTTATCCTGACTATAGGAAGCAGAATATGCAACATGGAGGATATTTAATTTAAAAAATTGGGATAAGGGTCGTGAATTGTATGCTAGAAATAGAAAATAAGATTAGAGGTTATGTTTCAGGCATGGAGCTGTCCCGGGGGGGGGTGGGGGGTGTGGAACAGACCAAGGTTACTTCAAGGTTTGGAGCCTGGTTGGGGGATGGGGACAGAAGAGAAGAGTGGCTAAAAAAAAGGTGCCTAGGGGAGTTTGTAGTAATATGTAAAGTAGAAATTGCTGGGCATTGCCTTGATGCTTAGTGTTGTGTATTGTAGCCTCCTCCTTCCCATCAGTTGCTGGTGACAGATTAGTTATGGGCAGTGCTTGGTTCCAGTGGGGTGGTCCTGGCTGTTAGGCACGCCCTCTGCACAAACAGTCCTGGTGGCAAATAGGTCGCTTTTCTGAATCTAATTCTCAGAAAATGTTTTCAAGAGGCATCTGGCCAGGTCTGTAATAGATGCATCAGCTGGTATCAAAACATTGCTTAAATGTATTTGGCATCTTTGCCATGTCTTATGGCTGGCAGAGCTTTACTGTGTTGCAATTTCTGCAGCAGAAAACCCTTTGTCAAGTTACTGGGAAGGAGAGTCAGCATGGCTTGTCTTAAATCATCTAGACATCATTTAATGCAAGCTTAGTCTTTCATGTTGATAATAATTTTTAAGTATAATTGACACACCAGAAGATGTTTAAATATTACTTATGTTAATACTTATGTTTAAATATTTCTTTGCAGTTTTCATTTGTGAATAAAATTCAGCTCTTTTAATTAATATTGAGAGATACCTTTGCATGTAGTTAATTAGGTATGAAATTAGGATCTTCCACTGATGCATGCGTGTCATGTCTTGGACTGTTGGTACTAGGTGCTTAAGGGGTGAACAAGCCTGAGTTTTCAGAAGGATCTAACAAATAATAAAAGTTTTAAGCTTAAGTCTTCAGGTTTGCTTATGGATGTGTGATTTCTACTGAGTAGATCAATCACATGTTAATTTTTTAATGGATTATGACATTACATTTATCTTCCAAGATGTATTAAATATCCCATTGTATCCTCTAGGTAAAAAATTCCTTGCACAACTTGGTGCAGAAATTCTTGCTACATTACCTGGTGACAAATCATGCCCATAATTGAGAGCTTGGCTATTTATATAAAACTATCCATACTTCTACTTTCGGGGTGTGGTAAGGCAATCTGATGGTGCTCTATATGTTGTAAATTAGGATTGATAACTATTTGACAATTATAATTTTATTGGGAAATACTCTGAGAGTTCTTTGGGGAATAACTTTTAAACTAAGAACAATTCATTTGTGGTTTGTTTGGTGGTTTTTCTCTGTGTTTGCTTTGGTTTGGGGTTTGGTTTTTTTTTTAGGAAAAAACACATTACATCAGTCAAATCACATCAGTATTTATCTGAACATCAGTATGACTGTTGTGTGCCTTTTCATGCCATATATTTAATGTAGCAGCTTAAAGCCGGAAGCTAGAACAGCTCTGTGTGCTGCTGCGATGTGCCGGTGGAATTCTATGTATGCATTTGTTAGCAAGTAGCTCTTGTGTGAAGTTATTTATATTCCTTGGTAGCATCCACACTAGGTGTGTGTGTGTATATATATATAAAAGGTATTAACTTTCCAAGTGTGTAAATTTATTTGTATTGGAAAAAATTAAACTTCTTTTATTAAGGGTGGTAACTCTGTTTTTAAAGGAGCACGAAAATAATAACCTGATAAAATATTGCAATCTTTTGCTTCATAAAAGGAAAATAACTTTAATCAAGCGGGTCTTTCTAGGAAGAACATATACATTGGAAAAACAAAGTAACTAATTGCTTTGAAAACCAGAAATTTCTTACAGCTGTGTCAGTGTAAGGGGTGGATGGCAAAGAACTAGGATTGGTGTAGCATTTCTCAGCCTTCACTCTGCAGCTTTTTGGTTTTCAGTTGACCTGTGGCCTATTTTGGAAATTACATTGTGTGGATAAAAGGCAACAAATTATTCCGTGGACTGAAATAGAAAGCAGGATTACTGAAGCAGCTAACAGAAGGCACTAGATACTGGAGTCTCAAAGATGTAAGCTGTCGCCATTGTGGTGAAGGGGGGGTGCTATTTGCTGGAACACAGACTCGCTGAAGAATGGCAAGAGGAGAATCCTCTTGTCTATGGTGCTTAGGTTGTGTTTGAAGCAGTTGTTAATGGCATTTGCAGAAGATTGAGCAACTCGGGGAAGGTTTGGTTTTTATATATATATATAGTTGTCTGCTGTGTAAAGTCTGCAGAACAATTAGATAAGCGCTAAACTTAAGATGTTTTTGAAGGGGGAAAATTTATAGCTAGTAAATTTGGCTATATTTTTCCATTTTGAGTAGTATTAGGGATTTATGAATTGGAAGGGTGCTACATTTAATCTTGTAACTAATCCTGTTTTGACCCCAACTATGCAGGATGAATTAGTCTTATTTTAAAAATCTCATCTGTATTTAATTAAGACTTATAAATTCTTCTCTTAATGAGGAGAGGAACACTGTACCCGAGACACACAAACAGCTTTTTTGATTAGGAAAAAAATGAGGAAAGGCTATGAAGTGTGAATGCTACTGTTCCTGCTTTTTTAATCACTATGATCTCAAATTACTTG
Organism: Megaceryle torquata; assembly: GCA_024611175.1. Classification (NCBI taxonomy): domain Eukaryota; kingdom Metazoa; phylum Chordata; class Aves; order Coraciiformes; family Cerylidae; genus Megaceryle; species Megaceryle torquata. The sequence continues at coordinate 35,386 of JANIJG010004208.1, read as the reverse complement.
TCACCACTGTTCTTTCATGAGCTACAGAGATCAGTTCTACATAATGTTCTAAACCATAGGTGTGTTAGAAATAAAGCATTCTGACAGGTTGACAAGTCTCCTGTTATGAAGATCTAGTTCAGTAATGAATTTTAGAATTAAGGTTACAAAATGGCTATTTACAGTAGTACTGGGTGATGCTTTTGGAGTATTATGTACACACTAATGTTTGGTTTTGTTAAAGAAGAGGGACTTATTCATACTGGATTGCTCTGGTTTATTCATATCCCGTGACAGTGAATCAGATATTGCTGTCTATATACAGATGAATTGCCAGCCAACTTTGGGCCCAAATATGGTAAACATAATTATGTTCATTTGCAGTAAAAAATACATTTTCCTTAGTTTCACATTTTCATGATTACAGTTTTCTGATAATTCCATAATTTTCAACATGAGAGGGATATGAAAGGCCTAATCATCATGTCCTTCTCTTCAGTATAGAATATAGTTTGTTTTCCTGGGCAAAACTCCAGCTGTTCAGTGATGAATCTGCTGCTACTCAAATACAGCAAGCCCATAAAGCGTTTGGAAAGTCTGTCCTCAGAGCACGGGAGTTGTGGTACGGAGACAGGAGTCTGCATTAGCTAGATGACAAAAAAAGCTCATGGCTGTAACTGTCATGAGACAATACGTGTATGTGCTGATGTCAGTTTTTTTCTAATATGTGCTCCTGCTCCCTGTTTTTGAAAATGAAATTCATATAATTTCAGAATACTTTTCAAGTAAGAGACTTTCAGTGAATGAGTTGGGGAGAAGGCAAATGTTTAGATATTGTTTATAATATCTAAATAATGTTTAGATAAAGCTTCTACCATCTATCAAAAGAGTAAGTATTAGTGAATCTTAATTAGGTTTTAATTTCAGTCACAAAGAAATAGTATGATAATACACTTAAATAGGAAAAGGTGAATAGTTCTGTGGAAATACATGCTAATGGTAGACAATTTATACAAGTAGGTTAGGATTGGTTTAGTTTATATAATTAAGAAAACACATTTGCAGGACTCTTTCTTTCTCTCTTTTGGTGTAGTCTAGTATCAAGAAAATGTTGCAGACATTCTGTGACAAGTGTTGAGAACTCGGAAGCAGCAGAGTAATTTGGGAAAGTAAAGATTGTTTGTGTTGAGTTACTCCAAATGTTTTGAAAGCTTTCATCATCCTTGCTGCAAACAGGCCAAAAAAAAAAAAAAAAAATCACATAAAGGCTTTACAGAATCTTCTGTGCCTCATCTGTCTTAATGTTTCTAGTACCCAGAACTACTTTTTTTGTAGACAAGCTTTAAATGTATTGATGATCTGTAATTGTCACTGCCCTGAAATATTACTTTTACCTAACACTACTAAAATAATTAAAATGTATACCGAAGCTGCTCCGAGTTTGGGTTTTAATTTTTAAGAGTTGCATAGCATCATAAACGCAGTTACAACAGTCTAGAAATTGGTTTAGGGATCTTCATTTCAGTGGAAAAAATCATGTGTATATGCTTATAGATGTGAGTACTGTGGCATTTATGAAATGTCCTATCTATGTTGACAAGAGCAGCAAAATGTCTGGAAGCTTTGTCTAAAAGTTAACAGCTGATTTATCGATGAGGAAATGCTTTTGTTTCCAGAGCAGTTATAAACAGTATGTCATTTTGATATAATGCTTTGTGAATAGGAAGGTAAAAGTGGCCATGCTGATTCAGACTTCAAAATTGATGTAACTCAACCTTTTTTATCCCATGGAGGTTATAAACAGATACTTTGGGAAAGGCAAGAACAGGGTGAATTCGTGGGCTATGCTGATTTAAAACTGTCTTCAATGATTAGCTGCATGTGGGATTTCCGTAACCTGTGATTTGTCTATTTAGTAAGCCAAATGAGCCTCTCTGGAAGACAGAGCAATATGGAGACCAGAACTGCAGCTACGTTTGAAGTGTGGGTAAACCATGTATTTATGTAGTGGCATAATCATGTTTCTGGCTTTCCCAATGCAGCCGCTTCCGTCCAAATTCCTTTGTTAATAATTTGTAACTGAAGATTTACTCCCCGACTCATGTCATTCAGCATCGAGATGACATTTTAGCAAAACCAATCAATTGTAACACTGAGATCATCTTCCTAAGAGGTCATGATAAGGCTGGAGCCCATCACATTGTACGTGAGGCCAGGATTGTTTTTCCATCTATGAAATGATACATTTATCCATAATTAATGTAAGTCTCTTAGTCCCTCAGTCCTCTAAAGAAGTTTATACCATTCTTTGTGTGTGTATATATCTATATAAGCACAAATATGTATACATTAGTGCAGGTAGTCTGTCATGCCTAAATGCTGTAGTATTGGACTTGAACTCTTACTGCCACTTGTTTTTCCAAGTCTTTTTTTAAGGGCAGTTTGGTTGAGACAATGAAACTTCCTCAGAAGAACCTACCTTTTGAAAGAAGAGGTATTGAAGGTAGCATTTACAGAATGTCTTTCTGTTATTTCTCTTAAGTGCTTTGCCAAAGGGTGGGAATTATTCCCATTTTTTTCTAGATGCAGAAGTTTTTTATGAAGTATTTGGGTCCATGGACAAATCATTTTGCCAATGGGAATAAAGCTCTACATAAAGCCCTCTGCTTGTTTTCATCATCTACCTTGACTCAGCAGTAACTAAGCTCTTCAAGGCGATTTCCTAAACCTCTTTTAATAGAAATTTTTAGCATACATTTTAAAATGTGTATTAAAAAATAACTCCTCCCAGTTAATGGGACTGAAAAATACATATGGCATTTGCTTATGCTGGAAAGCTGCAATTCATGATTTTACAAGGAGACTTAACTCTCACTTGAGTGTGTGAGAGACACCACTAACTTTATTGGAACTCATGCTTAAATGCACTGCTGAAGCGAGTACAGAGTTTTAAGATCTCTACTATGAGATTATAGGATTTTTGTTCGTGTGGGTTTTTTTCCGTGGTGTTTGAGGTTTTTTTGTTTGTGTTTTGCTGTATTATACTGATAGCTGGTCTTTCTCAGAAACACAGGAAATAATGATTTATATGCTTGAACAACTGAGAAGCCATTAAATTTTGTTTTCTTAATGTTTGTTTACTCTGTTAAGTTTTAACAAGGAAATATCATCCTACACTCTTTGTGCTTAATGTATTTAGAAGGGAAACTGCAATCGGGAATGACAGAGTAAAGAATACCCTTATCGAGTGAAGAAGCATAGCCTAACGTAGGTGGCTTCTGCTGTAGCTTAGACTCCAAGTGCATGTATGATGTGCTGGGTAGATTTACAAGGGAAGAATTGAGAGGGGATGGGTTTGGGGAATTATCACAAATGGCCATGGCTGTACCATGATGCACAAGCCTGACGGAGTAATATTTGTGTTCCGCATACACTTTGAGAATTTCTTTAATCCAACCTTTTTTCTTCCCTTCAGCAGGAAGTGAAATCTGTGGTTGAAAAACGCCATTTATAGGAATAGATGTCATCTTGCTCTCAAGACTTTTCTAGAAATTGTCAGCTCTCCATCCCTTCCTTGAAGCCATGGCCTTCAGTTCTTCACTCCATTTTGAAGAAAAGTATTTTTTCCAAAGGTTGACTGCAAGCGACTGGCTTCTTGTGTGAGTAGAAGTCTCTTCCCAGGCAGTCTTGCAGGTAGTGGCCAGAATCAAAGAATTCTGTAGGTGATCTATTCTGGAAGGCAGAGCTGTGCCTTTTCTATAGAAAGTTTGTGCTTTCATGCTCTCGCTCGCTGTGGTCCTCTGGGTTTTTTCCTCATCTTAGCATATTTTACAACTCTGATGAAGCAAGAGAAGGTGTACTTGGGGCTGATATTAAGTGGACCCTTCTGGGAAATGAGAGAGAGAGTCTGGAGTCTTGTCTGGCTGCAGTCACATTACATGGAAATGTCTCATGCTGGTTGCAAATGCTTTGTTAGACTACTCTGTCAAAAGAATGGACATTATTTGCTTTTCCTTTTATTTTGCACCCACAAAAAGGAACTGGTCCTGCTTTTAAAATAGAAAACATTCGTACCTATTGCCAAGAGAGGATTGAAACAGTGATCCTGATCTGACACAGGCATCTATTTTTGACATTCAGTGAGGCACCCAAGTCTGAAAGAAGGTCTGGTTTAGCACATTCATTTCACCAGCTTTTGCTTTTGCTGTCACAGCTTACTGCCGAGACTTCAGTTAGTGCTATTAGGTGTGTTATGCATTTTACTTCAAACAAAATGTAAGAAGTCTCCTGATGCACTGTAGGCTCTGCCTTGGAAAAATCCAGCTCAGTATGCTGACAACTCTGAATCAGATTCAGAGTTACTCGTCTTTCATGTGTATTTTATAGGGAGTGTAGTTATACAGTTCAGGGCTATAGATTCTTTTGTGGAGGGTTAAGGGTTGTAAGTGAGGTTCTGTAGTGCTGAGTAGCCAAGACTCTCAGTCATTACTTAGGTCCAGAAATTTGATGTTCTTCAGCCTTTTCCAGTTCTCTCTTTCTGAGCCGTCTTCCCAACAGTCTTTGGTGACTTGGGTTTTTTTGGGGCAGCACATGGAGGCATCTTTATCTTTGCTTGATGCTTAGGGCATCTATCATAGATGTGCCTCTAGAGGTTTTTTCAGTGTAAGTGCAGAAGGCACAAGTAAACAAGTAGCTTTGTTTTAAGAGGGTCATTTTGAAGGAAAGGGGGGAAAAAACCAAACAAACAAACATCCCAGACCAAATAAATTAGTTCAGAGACTGTCTATAAATATTGGATAAATATTTCATCAGTGAAATTGGTCTTTGAGTTAATAAAACCAAGTTGCTGGGGCCCTCCCCTTAGGTTTAACAAATTGGCACACTTTCATTTGTAATTGTTTCCCTGGTAAATGAGATTAGTTTCTGTATTTGTAAGTTGGTCTGGTTAGATCTGTGTAAGTTTAAATTGTGATTCTAGTTAAATTACACTAACTACATAGTCCCTGTAGATATGGTCCCCAGCTGGTAGGAGGGAAGACGCTGAATCAGTTTTAACACTGTGGCTATTGACACCTGTCTAACCCTGGAGTATCCAAGAGAGTGGGCCAAAGCATCTAGTAAGCTAGTATTAGGAAGAGGACACCCTGGAAGGAGGACGTTTCCAACAGGAGCTTCATGGGTTCACTAGGGATTGGCTTGCCTACTCTATGTTTTAGTTTGGTTTTTTTCCCTCCAACTGTTCTGGGCAAGCAGCCAAAAAGGAATCCCAATAAGCAATTCTTGAGCGAACAAGTACTAAAATGATACTGGTATAATAGGCTATTTCTGTCTCTCTTCCCCTCTTGCCCCCTGTTCTCCTCTAATAGGAGACTGTTATAATTTAGATGACAGAACAACCCCCCCCCCCCCCCCCCCCACACAAAACAAAACAAAAACACCACACCCGACGGAGGATCGGTCTGGCCGCCCCCCCACACACAGCGACGGCCACGCCCCAACAAACTC
>JANIJG010004208.1:0-29892 GCA_024611175.1 Megaceryle torquata | reverse complement strand
TCCCCTCTAAAGGGGGCCTTTTATAATTTAAATGACACAACCACCCCCCCCCCCCCCCCCCAAAAACAAAACTGTATAGGAGGCTCCTGAGTTTTCTGGTGGCTGCAGCCCACCCAGTCAGAAAGGCTGTCAGCCCTGAAAAACAAGGTTGGTTTTCCTTTCTGGTTTTGTAGTTTAAGTATGGGCACCTGACCAAAAGCAGACAGGGATGGGTGATACGTGTTGCCTGCCAACAGGCTGATCACCAGGACGTGTGTTCTCTGTCTCTGGTGCTCACAGGCTGCTGGGGTTTGTTGTGTGCCTGCATCCCAGCAGCTGTGTGGAGCGAGTCCTGAGAAACTGTAAGCGATGTTTGCCCTGATGGTGAAGATAATGATACTTGTCAACATCTTTAAAAGCATTTGTGTGCTTTAAGTATTTATGATGTGTTGGTAAGAAATTACAGGTGCAAAATAAATTAGTTGATGTCAGAGATTAATGCATGTTTTCTGGGAGTTGGCATTACTTGAAAATAGCTGTCCTTGTTGACTGAAAAGCTGAATTTTCAAAACATAGTTTCAGGTCTTATATTATTCTTAAAAATTGTATGTCTAGAACAATGTTTAAAAAATTAAAACAAACTTTGAAAGCTCTCACTTAATTCTGTATTTCTCTTTCTGGATGGATCGACTATATTATACGGTTGTCATTCTTACGGTAACTTTAATAGATGTGGTTTATTAATTGAGCATGTTGGAGATGTTGCAGTTGAAGTCACAATTTAATTTCTCAAGTTATGAGATGTACTGAAATTCTAATATCCTTAATATTGGATCTCTGGTGTGTGGATTCCAATTTCTTGTATTTTTGAATGGATGTATTTTGTAAATGCTAAATACACTCTGTAGCTGTAGATGTAATCCATCTTCAGTTTGGGATAGTATAAAATTTAATCCTCTCTCAATTAAAAATCTGTGGAATACTATTTTGATGTCTGTCTTAAAATTCCCCTCCAAAAGTAGTTGGGACTGCTTGACTGTCTTTCTTAACCTGTTTATTTACAAGGATCCTGACACTTTATTTGAATGAGAGTTTCCATCGTCTGTCTTAGTTGATATGTATTCCTACCTACAGTTAGTAGCCTACATAAAAGGGTAAGAAAGAAATAGCCTTTTACCCCTCACAGAGCCTGTGGTGTTTCCCTCCAGATGAAGATGTGGTGTGCTTTCTTTGTGCCTTGAGCACTCCTGTACAGCCTACTTTATGCAGTCCCTATGTGGGACTAACTCTATTTCTCCTATTAAGTACAGTGTCTGTGCTTTTGTGTAGACTACTGATTTGAAGCCATTCTGTAGTTTGGCGCCTCAGTGCTGCCTTCTCCAGAGTCCCTTGCTGATGTCTTTTCTGTCCTTGCTATTGTCATCTTGCCTTTGCCCTTGCGAGCGTGGTGGTCAAGGTGAGCAAAGCAGCAGAGCCTGTTTGGTGATACACTGCACACTTGGATTTGGATATGAGTTGCATATTGTTCCCAGCTGGGGTCCCTGCTTTAAGCCACTGGATTTCCTTGGCCAGGGTGTTTGTAGTTGCATTGTGAGGTGCTGATAAACAAATTGATGTTGCTTGGACCTCAGCTGGTATCTATTTTTAGTTCTGAGCCAGGTAGATCTGGGATCAGTAGAAGACTGGCCTTCAGGAAATAGTGTATGGTTCTGCTCCCAGTTTGCTGTTCAGATGCTGAAGACCATTTGGGATTTTTTTATTTTTTATTTTTTTATTGTATCCATGTATGGACTTTGGGTGGCCTGGCCAGGTGATGGATCTGATGTACATGTTAGTGACAGAAGAACTTGAAGGTGGAATGCACCTTTCATAGTGGAGTAACTCTTGGATTTGCACAAGGCTTGTGTAACTAACGTGAGGAGGAATTGCTGTGCTCTCAAGAGGCGGTCCTTGACTCTAGCAGCTTGCTGGCCTTGCAGTAGCCTTTAGTTGTTCGGGCTTTTCCCTGGTCAGTGATCTTGCTGCTCTGGGTTGTTTCTTTTGGATTTTTTTGGGGGGGATGTAAATTGAAGTTAGTTGCTTTCATTTTTTGATTGTTTTACATGAATAGTGTTTGCAATGTTAAGTTCATCCTGAGATTTGGAAATCTATCTCATAAAATTAGAACAATGCACAAGATCTGGAAGTGTTACTTTCAAAAAATTTAGTGAAGGTGTTTCTGATCTTCTCACTAATGTATGTTATACTGCATCTTCACCGAAAGGACAGTGGAATTCATAAAGAACACCTTTTCAAGCCATTTTAAAAAATAAGATAAGAAACCTTTTTAAAGCATGAGAACATTTTTTGATTAAAAATTTTGTAACCAGCATGGCTTGTAAAACACTAATGTACATGGTAGACGAAGTTGGCTGAAAGCAGTTGCATGTGGGTAATTGTGTAACTAGCTGTAAGACTTTTGCGTTTTACTCACTACTTCCTCTACTCCATTTCCTGTGTTGATTCAGGGAAAAAGTTGCCTCTTATTCTAGCAGGGTAATCCCAAATGGGACAGGTGGGTGATTAGACCACTTTTCTCAGTTTCTGTTTTGGATCAACAAAGTGGCAAATTCCACTTGTCTGCAAGTCTTCCATGTTAATTTGTCTCTTTTACAATGAATGAAATTTGGGGAAAAGAACTTCTGATTTTCTGGGAAGTATCTAAGCAAAAAATCTTGCTTTTACATTAAAAAAAAAAAATAGTGAACTTGATTTGCATATGCACTCATTTTCATGCAATTTCTGTTTCCTCTATGCAAATGTGGCCATTGTTAGAGCAAGTCATGCAGATGGCTGATGCTTAGTTCAAAGCAGTAGCAGTTCCTTGACTACAGTATTTTACAGCTTTCAACAGGATAGTGTTCATTGTGCTTTTTTTTAATATATATATACACACCATATATTAGCTCTATTTATAATATTTTATAGTATATGAGAAGCACTGTTTTGGTCTTGATTACATGAAGGAATAAAATTTCTTTACTGTGGCACACTCACTCTTTTGTTACTTTTTGTCCTTGATCTTTTAGTATTTCTCTTTTCTGCTGAACGAAGTACAAGCTTAAGGCTTATATTTTGGACAGATAACATGCTGTTCTTCTATCACTAGAATGAAACACTTGGATTTTATTTTTGTTTTCCTAATGTGGCAAGAGTTAGATTGACATAAAATTCATATAGTTACAATATGGAGCCCTCACTTTTAGTCCATGTATGAAGAGCAGTGGGAGAACCATTGCATTGGGGAAGGGAGGGGAGAGCGTGGGAACATTCTCTGCTTCACTTTATCAGAAGATGCAAAAGGAAGAATGTTTATTCTTTATGTAGCATGTTGGATATCTCATCATAGGAAGTGTGAGACATGCAGCATTACCCATGTGCCTAGTGTTGAGAACTGTAGCCTCCCTCTCTTTAAATAAATGTCTCTTTAGATGCTGGATATAAGCTGTCCTCCCTAAGCTTTTGTGTTGATTTTATTACAAGAGACTACTAAAGTTGAAGAATTGAACAAGTACCTGCAAGTTTGACTATGAAACTGTCTAGAAGTAAAACTCAATGATTTATCATGTTTGTTCATAGCTGTAGAAAACATGGACACTTTTTTGTATTCATTGTGTTTATGTTCTTTAAGGATGTAGCAGTTTTATGTATGGGCTAAATATCAGACTTTCAAATGAACACTTCAGTGTCTTAGTTTGATCCTGAAAGGCTCAGTGTGTAATGAGAAGCACCAAGTGTTTGTTTATCTCTAATATGGTTGTCTAATTCAGTTATGTATAGCTTGAAAACCCCCTTTTCTAATATTTTTCTAATTTTGGCACTAATTAACATCTAGATGTTTCTTGAACATTTCTTAAGTTCCTCTCCAATGTGAAATTTATGTCTACTTAAGGAAAATAACCACTATACTTATATAAATCATGTAAGTTAAACAGCTCTCATGTTCCATCTACATTTATACATAGTCAGGAAAACCACTCTAATCATGCTTTCCATTGTAAGGCACCATAGCTTGTAAAGCAAGAAGAAAAATATTTTCAGCTATGCATGTGATATCAAGACCTTCTAAAAAATTCCAATTTTTATGGGTTTATTGCATTTTTACATGCTCAGTGTGAATACTGAGTGAAGTATAAAGTACTTAAGAAAGAAAGTAATCAGCATAGAGTACTTTAACAAGGGAGGCCAAAGTGCATATGAGAATTTTGGCTTTTTTATGCTTATTGTGTTTTAAAAAGCTAGAATGCAAAAGAATATTTTCTCTATGTCTTAGAAGCAGAACTATCTGCAACAATGATTTCCTGAAAAACTTGTGTCTGGTTTTTTTAGCAGGTGTGAGACTATCCAGCTTTGTATGTTGTTTTGTCTTGCTGTGTCTTGTCTACTTCTTTGTGGGGGCCTTTTGTATAATATATATCTGTCAAAATGCATTATGTGAATGAATTGGTATTGTATTTCTTCAGGCAGATGTAAATAAGAAATTTTGAGGATGAAATCTTTATTCCCCAGACGTTTGGGCAGTATTAATACAGATTTCATATCTTGAACTTAATAGCTAAAGGAATATTCTGTTGTTGAATTAGAGCTTCTTCCTGTTCTACCTGGATTATTAAGTGCTCAGGGAAAATGCCCTATTATGAAATGTTTGATATATTAGCCTTGTATGTTGCAATTGCTGCAGTAGGGAAAAGAATGTTGTTATTTGATCAAATCAGGTTACATGTATGCGTAGAGAGGGAGAGTGGCTTAAAGTGTGACTAATAGCTAGGACTAGATAAACTGGTTGAACAAATTATATTTTTCTACATTATACTTTCCTTTTGATAATGTCCTGACATTGTTAATCTGTGTCTTTCACAGCCTCTAGAAATAGAACACTTCACTTGAAGTGAGGAACACTGTAAAAATTTACCTGTTCAGGACTGGTGTTGAGGTGGGATTAATTAACAAGCTATAAATTCACCGTGCAGAGGAAGAAAAAAAAAATAAAAAATCTTGTCACACATGTTTGTATTAATGTGTATATGTGTGTGCTTATTTAAAAGTCTGTATATAAAGATATGTAAATGAGCTCCTATAACCATTGTGTATATGGATAAATGACTTCAACCTGTAAAGATGATCATGAGGTGCCAAGCCCTGTCTAGTTAAGAGCTGCATTTGGCCTAGTGTAAGGGCTTAAAAATCTTCATGACCTTTTCTAGAAGCTGCAGTTCCTCCAGCCTGGCCTCGAACATCGTTGGCTGCAAACTCACCCTTTCTCACTGCTCAGGCTCTGTTCACCTTCCTGGAAATGTCTTCGAGAGCACTCTTGGCTCTCCAGCTGCACCAGCTTGCTAGTACCACCAGGCCCATCATGTCTAGCAAGAGTGTGTTTCAGCCCAATCTGTTAGGCAATTCTGCCTCATATAATATGTTGCATGTGATAGATGCTGCCTGTCATCCTGAAATGGGCTGTGTACGTTGTATTCTTCAGTTAGGATTTAGACACATTTGTCTGCTATTGTACTGAAAAAAATTAAGGACTTGTATCTGTTGATTTAGTAAATTATTAAAATGAACAGGATTCTCAGATTTCTGCAATAAATTGGGGTGCATGAAAAAAAGTTTCATCGCCTTAATTCTTAAATAATTTATAAAGGATGAGGTTAGAAAATGTGATCAGCTCCCCTTGAGCTCTGCATTAATAGCCTTCTACTGTTCTTAACTGTGTAAGGGTTGCACTGGGGATTAGCTATAGTCTTAAGTTTGACAGTCTAGAATGGGAGAATTAATAAGAAAATATTCAGCAGTGTTGAGTTTGGTAACAGGATGACACCATCTAATTGCCTTTGAAACTGTTCGTGCAACTTTCCCTTCCTTTTGATCTTGAATACTGGTGACAGCGTATGCCTGGAGAAGTGTATCGGGACACTGCAGGAGTGTAAAATCTTGAACCTTCCCATTCTTCCCTAACATTTAAAACTTTTTTTTTTTCCCCCCCTTCACAGGAAATGACCTAGAGGCCTTACAAATACATTTGTGCATTTTTGTTCTGAGTCTGCAATTGAGGGCAAATGCAGTCTGGAAGCACCACTTCTTAACGTTACAACGGAAACAACTACCTCAACAAACAAGGGAAGGGGAAGAAGGCTTGCAATAAGACACATTCTAATTTTTAATAGCTTATACTTGCAAAGTCTTCTGTAAACACAGTCCAGCTTTTCCCCCCCCTCAGTATTCAGAAGAGACACTACAATTAAACTAATTTGGCAGACAGGATCTGTCAAGACACTTGAAAATACTTGATCTGCTGACATAAGGATTTGCTTTTTCAAGGAAGGAGCCTCTGCACTGCTTTTGTAATCGCTGTTGATCAGTGGTTTGCTCCACTTTTCCAATGTTACTAATGGGAAAATTGCATTAAGGTATTGCTTCTATAACTATTATTTGCATTGACAAAAATAACTTTTGTAGACTTAACAGCAAGTGACAATAATATGCTCATGAAGAAATCGTAGATGATAACTTCTCTGCTCCAGTGTTGCTTTTCTGTGTGCAGAGTGGAATACCAAAAAAGGGACAGAGGACAGAGCACGATTAAGATACTTTGGCTTGCTTTTTGAGTACAGTTTGTAACTGCAGCAGGGCTGCACTGAACACTGAAAATACAAAGTCAGCAAATCTGCTGCCTTTCTCACTGCTGATACGGATTATACAGACGCTTGCCTTTTTGAAATGCCTTTTGTGAAACTTATGTACACAGTTCTCCACTGTTACTGTACATAACTATATATTCGAGGAAGGAATTTGACAAGTGATTGTTAATTCAAGAAATCTTTGGACAAGCACTCACTTATGTATTGCTGTAGTGCCCAAGAAAGCAAAATGGACTATAAGCGGCGCTTTTTGCTTGGCGGGTCCAAGCAAAAAGTGCAGCAACACCAGCAGTATCAAATGCCTGAGCTAGGCAGGACCCTGAGCGCACCGCTGGCGTCGACAACCCCAGCATCCCCTTTGGTCTCCTCAGCTGCTGCAGGCAGCTGCAACCACCCTGTGTCCCACACTACTCCGATCGCAGACATCCAGCAGGGAATCTCCAAATACCTGGATGCACTCAACGTGTTTTGCCGAACGAGCACTTTCCTTACGGATCTTTTCAGCAGTGTATTTAGGAACTCGCACTATTCTAAGGCAGCTATGCAACTGAAAGACGTGCAGGAACATGTCATGGAAGCAGCGAGTCGACTCACAGCAGCAATAAAACCAGAAATAGCAAAAATGCTGATGGAACTGAGTGCAGGAGCTGCAAACTTTAAAGATCAAAAAGAGTTCAGCCTGCAAGACATTGAGGTAAGTTATGTTGGGGGGATGCTGTTTTGCATGTGAATTTGTATCATTCCTCATTAATTGGACTTCTATCCAAAATCACTTCTGCACATTTTCTTAATTATAACTGCATCTTGCACATAGCTTAAAAAAAAAAAAAAACAAACAAAACAAGATTTATGGGACCTTTTGTGTAATGAGACAAATACTGCATTTTGCCTTTGCTTACGAATCGGCAAAATTTAAGGATTTGACGCTGACTCGCACGGTTGGTTTATCAGCCAGCCAGGGAGCATGGTTTCAGTGACTCAAGTATATGGGCAAGCTAGTTGGATGATTGTGCCCAGGAAACAGTTACTGGTTTCTCACTGTCGAGGTGGCAGAAGTCAGTATAGAGAATGTACTTAAATTTGTAGGTGACTTGATAGTATGTGATTTAAGTATGCTGGAAGACCTGCTGAATTAAAAATAACCTTGAATTGAGCAAAAGGGTCTTCCCCTCTGAATTCTGTCTCAACTGGAAAACTGAATGTTACAATATTTAAATAGCAATTTTCAGCCTCACAAGTGGAGCCCACTGGGCAGAAGTTCTGAAGAGCAGTTCTAGGGCTTATGGTAGTCATATGTTCAGTAGGTGACAGTGTTGTGTGGTTGCAGTCAATCAATCAATGTTGTTAATGTGCAAAGAGGCAGTTGTCATATATTTAACACAACTGTAACCTGCAAGAACCATGAAATAAGCATTCAACTCTCTTCGCTTTGGTTATTATGGCCTTAAATACAACAGTGCACCCATGCACCACTGCTGTTGCACTTAGAGAAATAGTGAGCAACTGGAGACACACCAGAGGAGAGTAGCAAGAGTAATCAGACATCCAGGAAATAGACTTCAGAGGACAAATTGAAAAGACTGACTTCACAGAAGAGAAGACTAAGAAGGAAAATCAGAATTGTTCAGGTATGTAAGAAGCAGCCAGAAGATGTGGCAGTGTTTTGTCCATGTTCACGTAAGGTGGAGCCAGAAGTAATGAACTTCAATTTAGGAGAGATATATATTAGATGTTGTGGAAATACTTTGTAATGTTAGTGAAGCACTGATGCAGATGAGTAGGGAGCCTCCATCATGAAGAACTGAAAGAACAGGTTAAACCTGCATCTAGCAAAACTGACCCAGGTGAAATTGCTTCTTGCTTGGGACAGTAGGATGACCTTTGAGAGCCTCTCCTACTTAGCTTTTCTGTGATTTGAAGGCTGAGCTATTTAGGCTGAAATTTTAATTTTAAAATGTGTATGGTTTTTACTTTTTTTCCCTCATGTATAGAGAAGTAACGCCTCATGAAACTACCAGCAAGATAAAAAAACTGACCATTGAAGCAGAAAAATAGAAGGGGCTTCCCAGACCTTCAGAGTTCACTGACCAGGGGAAACAAGGGAAAGAGCATGTGAGAGGCAGTGTGAGTGGTAGCTCAGCAACATGCTATGAAAAGGTACTCCAGAGCCTCTTATTTGAGGGATGGAGTCTGGTATTACGGAAGCAGGAGGAGACGGGTTTTAGTTCATGACAGTAGGACAGAACTCCAAATTCGGTAGAAGGACATGAGAATGAGGCATGAGCCCAGCCAAGGAAAATGCACTTTTCTTAATGCTTCCTCAACAAAGGCTGTACATTTTGTGGAAGAAATATAAGCAGAGCAGGTTTGGCTTTCGATAGTTAGGAGAAACCTATAGCTTTTTTGAGGTGCCACATGTTTCTACCTAGCGTAGTGGGCTCTAGCCGCCAGCGAAGGCTATATCAAGAAAATTTGCAAGTTCTGATAAACATATGCTGATTTGGATTTGGACTTAAAGACTGTGCAACCTGGACTGCAGCAGCAGTGGGTGAGGTCTTAATTTATTTATTGTTTCTTAACAGAACAGAGCCTGCTAGTTTGGAACTGTCTGCCAAGATGTGTAAGAAGTTGATTTCTCTTGTTGGTGACAGATGGAGTTTTCCCAAAGATTCTGAATTTCAGAAATGCAAATGTTGATTTTTATTTTCTGCCTTTTCTTTTTCCCCCTTTTAAAAACCTATGAATTCTCGGGTGCTTTGTGCTTCTTTGGGTGAGGATCAGCTCAGGAATCAGGGGAACGAGAGTGTGTTTTATGTTAAGTTGTCCAGATCTGTTGTTAAAAGTAGTATCAGTTGGAATGGTACAGTAAAACTGTGTTTCTGTTATTAAAGGTATTAAAATAAATCCTGGGGTGGGGCATCTGGAAAAAAGTTTGTGTAGTTCTTCATCTATGTAGCTCTGAAGCAGCTTCACAACTGCAAAATATAAAGAATTAATTGTGGTTTAATTACATGACAGAGATGTACGTGTTGCCTTCCTAAGCAAAAGGGAATCATGAATAGGCACAGGATATTTACTTGGATGTTCTGTTTTGTATTAAATGAAGATAATTCTTGGCTTTTCTGTGCATAAAATAACTGAAGATTGTTGAACAAGATGCTTGTGGAACAAAAAAGTCTGATTAAATATAAAATGTAGGCTTTCCTTAGTAAACATTGTAAAGCCCAACTTAAATATATTTTAAAAACTATTACTGTCTTGAGATTGGCTTCAGACTTCTGAGTTGAGGAACTTAGTAGCTAAAAGTTGCTTCAAATAAGAAGGAAATGCTATGGCTTGCTGGAATGCCACTGTACTCTGTAGTGTCGTGGTTTGCTCTCACATCTGCTAGCATTGCCTTCAGGAATATTTTGTATTACATTATAGTTGCTGCTTTTTATTTTTAAAATACTTAACGCTTAAGAGCTTTTTTGCTGAGTTACAGTTGGCATTTTAGTAGCTGTCAATATCAGATTCTCAGTACTGGGCTTTTAGGTTGAGTGTTAGCAGTAATCAGTCTCTTAGGTTGCCCATTTCTCTTAATAATGTAGATGTAAAGGTGCAACTTCCACTGGAATCTCATTTATCTTGTAGGTATCTCTTTTTCAATGAGCAGGATTGTGTCTTCCCTTGGAGGTGTTTTGGTCATAAGATCACTTTTTTGAACTATAGGGCATTGCTACATAGAAAAAATAATATTCTGCTCACTTTCAGTAATATATGGGAAAGGGTATTACCTCATAATCTGGTATGCCAGTTTGAGTCATGCATCATTAACTTCATTATATTGCTATTTTAATCTGGCCTCTTAGTGGGTAGAAAGGCTGTGCACGGTGCTCATTGTTACCAAAGATTATATGAACTCTGTTAAGGGAAATGTGGGTAGTAGGAACCACTGAATAAGCATGTTGCAGGGTTTTGGGTATTTTGTTTAGGGAAATGGCAAAAAAAAAAGTGTGTGGTAGAGAATTTCTGCTACATAAAATGGTACTTGGAACTGGAAGTCAGGTGTTTGTATCAAGTTTGGAAGACTGGTGGTTATTTGATAACTTTAAAACAGAACACTACCACTATAATAAAGAATCTGTTGTATAAAATTTGCTTGCTAGGGAATTTGCATGGCATCATTATTTAGCAATGAAATCTGGCAAAATTGTGTGTGCTTTGTCCAGCAAAATATTCCAGAAAACAACAAAAAAAATTGTGCGGCCGCATTAGGAGGATAATATGGGACAAAATAACCTCATGCTGCATCTCCACCTGATGCTCTTGTTTGTATACTGAGATCTTCCCAAAAGTCCCATTACTTCCAACTGCCATAACAGGAAGACAGATTCCTCTGGGTAAGGTTATTCAGCTGCCGAGATAGATAGCTGTCCTACCTGGTAACGGGTTAGGAAAATCAAAGTGCTAGTATTTTTGGGGACAAAAGGTTTACAAGTTGGAAGACCTCACCATATGTACAATATAAATGATTCTAAGAAACAGTTTAAGAAAACACTACCACTACTTAGAAAAACCTGCTAGTTGTCACCTGTGATGATTCCAGTTCATCTTTGGTTACTACATATTCTCTAAGCTTTAGTTTTAGACCCCATAATTCTTATTATGGTCTAAAGCAGGAAGTCAAACATTTCTTCATGGTAAAAAAGGGAAAAATAAACTCAACAAAGAGATGGTGTTTGGGAGAAAGCCACCTCCGTATGCCAGTATTGTTCTGCAGGTTTCATACCAGAGATTGGGTATATTGCTTTCTAAGCTTTGTTAACTGCTGGCCAACCCTGGCTCTATTTGTTAATCTGGTGGTGGTTGTACTTCTTTCCCACAGTTTAGACAGTTTCAGCTCTTCGGAAGAAAATCCTCAAGAAGTGAACTTTAAAGCAAAATGAGATTTTGGCATCTGCAATGAGTGCTTAACAGTGCAAAAATCCTCCACCACTTGCATTTTATTTAAGCAGTTATAAACCATTCTTATCCATTTCTGAGGAAGACTGAAATAGATTATTTTTCAAACAAAAGAGAAGTTCAGTAAAGCAGATGTTACTGTTTATCTTCACTGTTTAATACTGTAAATTTTACTAGGAATGCTGTATGCTGCCACTTAAAAAAGAAAATAATTTGTTTATTTTGAGCATTATTCCCAGGTGGGGGAAACTTCAACCTCTGTACCTTAAATATTCTTTGAAACTTAATCATCTTGAAATTCCTAATGAGTCCTAGTTTCTTCTTCCCCTGAGAACTGCTTTTTTTGTACACAGAAATACTCGGATCACCAGTTGCCTATTCCTGCAGTTTTCTTTATAAATCTTTCTACACTTTTAGCCAGGAAAGTTGCAGTTCTATTAATTTTATCATTTGCCGACTGCTTTTTTTAATAAGGCAAACTCCACTTTCAGAGGTCAGACAAAGTACCAAAAACGTTTAATTTTATGCCTTGTACAAAGAAGGGAAGTGATTGAACCAGAATGGAATGTCAAAAGGAGTCCGGATGCAATGGAAAAATGCACTGCCACCACTGGTTCTTCTAAAGTAGATAGTTAATGCATATAACTGTTTGTGTGACTAGAGTCTTGCCAGTAAGATCATTGTGTCTGAATATTTCTTATTCCAAAAGAATGCAGTTGAAAAGAAGCCAGATGATTTGTTTGCTCCAAGCTATGATGGCTTTCTACATTATCTGTGTATTTTATGAATTATTCCTAAAATGGAATTTGAATCTTTTTTTTTTTTAATAAATCAAGGTCAAATATATGTTTTAAACCACTTTGTGGGACAAACTCTCTAAAAGAAACAAAACACTTGGAATAGTGTTTAAATACTTTCTGTAGTAAATTAAAAAATCCGTGCTTCTCTGCTGTGTTCTAGTTATGCTTTGTTGAAAGCTTTTATCTGCTTAGGAGAGCATGGCCCTGTAAGAAGATGAAGCACTCTTGTTTGTGCCTCTGCTCTCCAGGCTGTCCTTCTGGATGGTTGCACTCTTGTCTGTTCTTCTGTGTGTGGTGGCTGCCCCAGAATTCTCAGTTTCAACCTGTTTTGTTTTGCTTGTAGTAACTCACGCATATGTCTCTCTTTGGTCATAATTCTAACTAGTGTTGGTATGGGAGAGGGAGATAAATGGGGACTGGAAATGTGTCAGTTCAGGATGTGGAGCCCAGCTTTCCTTGGCATGGTGCTGGTGCTCCCTCAGCCCAGCATGTACGGGGAGGGTCCAGCAGTGCTTTGCTTCCCTGCCTTTCCTCTGACTTTCCCAGTGAGTATTACATGACCCACTTCAGTGAAATATTCTGAAGAGAAGATTTGTGCCAGCATTAGCAGTTCCTGTCAGACAATGCAAGTGACAGGGCTGCAACTTTGTGCATGTTCTCTGCAGTCTCTCTTATATTCTAAAAATGGCATTGTGTTGCCACTGTATTATGTGGCAAATGTTGCTGATGCTTATTACGCGGCTTGGAAGATAGACTGCTGGATTAAACTTCTCTGATATTTATGTTAATGTTTTAATTTTTTTTTAGCATAAATTCAGCTAGGTTGGTGTGCCAGTGGGTTTTGCTGTTGACTTTGTCCATGTGGTAATATGCTACTCCCATTTTTGTATTGTTTTATGTGCTCGATATTGCTGTGTAACTTAACAAGTCTTTCATTCCCCAAATAACCATAATTTGAGTGCAGAAGTAAAAATTACATGGGACCAGTTTGATCTTCCCTTAATTCATAGAAACTGATGCTCACTCGCTGTTTGACTTAAGTAAATGGTTAAATATCATGTGTTGCTTAAGATCTAAAGCATTATTTTAATAAAAAAACATTTGCGTTGAACTTATTTTCGTTCCCCAAACACTGAACAAAAAGGAAGAAGGGAAGTGTATACAGAATCCTCTATTTGCTTGAAACTGGTTTGTTTCTTCTCCCACAGGTACTTGGACGATGTTTCTTGACAGTGATGCAGGTCCACTTTCAGTTCCTGTCCCAAGCTTTGCAGAAGGTCCAGCCAGTGGCACACTCTTGCTTTGCTGAAGCTGTAGCTCAGGAGAGAAAGAATGTTAGTGGGGCTGGAGCCTCAAATTTAAGCCCCACAAATGAGCTAGAAGATGCAATAAGATCGTGGAGAGGAGCAGCAGAGGTATGGAAGTCTTCCTATTGTGACATTATATGTAGTGAAATAAGGGTTATGTTTAGTGAAACCTAAATTCAGGCTGGATACCCTAATGATGGAAGAAAATCTGATCTTAAATACATGCTACATTTGAAATGGGAAATGTGCAGTTTCAGATGCTAAAACATGTTTTACCTATGTGGTGATTGTGCTGTCTTTGCCCCTGCGTCACGTTTTCTCTGTTACGTGGTTGTACAAAAGGAGTGGAAACAGCTTTTTGTTAGTAACGAATTAACAATGTTCAAATGTGTTTTGGCAAACATTAAAAACCCAACAACATAAAATAAGTCATTTAAAACCAGAGCAAAATTTTGATGAAAAATTATTTAGGTAATGTCTATACCTCTTAAATACAGACTTATGAATCATCTTGATTGGAAATCGTGTCAAGGTTTTCATTTATCAATTAACTTCCACAAAGTATATGAAAGTAAAGAAGTTTATGGTAGAACTGTGAATGTGCAGGCATTTCTAATTTTTACTGTAGCATAAATTTTATTTCCCTGGATAGAATAGGGATATGGGAGTGCTTTAGGTGTATTGCATATAATTGTAACAAGTCTAATGCTGGTATAACTTTACTCCTTTTGCATAAAAATAGTCAATGTTGAATATACTGCCTTAAAACTGTATTACAAATTCTAGAAATGCCCTGCAATTGCTATCAAGTTTGTTTAAAATGTGGTTAAAATTAAACTTGAGTTTGCAGACTCTGGGATCTTGACTTTCTTTTTTACCTCCTTAGCAGCCTGTGTCAGCTCTTTCTGTTAATAAAAAAAAAAAAAAAAAAAAAAACAACTCTATTTTGATACAGAGTTTAGTGCACATCTTATGCTAACCAAATCCTTTATTAAACATGGATTGTCCCTCATTCCAGAACAATGATAGAAGAAACTTCTCATTTTTTGACTAAAATAACTAATCTGAAGTGATTGTACTGAGTTTTAGGACAGCGTAAGAAATAAATATGTATGCGTGCTCTTTCACAATTGCAGATAGACTTATATACAGGTCATTTTGATGGAAGGGAGATTAAAATACCACCAAATTTTTACTTTGTGGGGTGGAATGCAGTCTATTATTTCCATTAAAAAATCAGCCTCTTTGTCAGGAGAATACACTCCAGTTTCAGAAAAAAGTTTAAGATGATACTTCTGAGCTACTGAGCTCAAAACTATGTTTCCTCTAAGATTTTTACTTGGAAAATGCTGTCATTTTGTATCTGTTGAGGAGGTGAGCAGTGTGTCTAGACTGAAAAATAAACTGTATCATAGGCCTCAAATGCAGTTGAGAGTAGGTTTCTAGTTGTTTTACTCTGCTCAGTAGTGTAATATTTTACAGTTAAAACTAGATAGTTGGCCTTTCATGTTTCAAAATCATGCTGTGCTAAGTTGATTTTAGTCTTGTGTGGCTCTTATCAAACTGCACCACTGTAATCACCCTTAATTTTGTAAAATATTTTATGTACACAGGAGGGTTTGTGCACATGATGAAATTTATCTTCTGTTCCTGTGGCAAGTAATACCCTTTATGTTAAAGTCCCTCCTGTGGTAACCAGTCTTCATGTGGCCTGTGTAACAGGATCCTTAGTCCTGCGAGTGAACTGTAATAGTAACAGCAAACAATGTTAAGTTGCTAGCCAACACCTACGGCATACACAATATGTGAGATTTCTACTGTCAAAGTAGCAGTAGAGGTTTAACACGTTATGACAAATAAATCTTCATTTCCACCAAGTGCTGCTTTTTATCTCCTTTATAAAATGTTTTAAACTCTGTGGATTTGTTTTGTTTTGGGGTTTTTTTTTGTCTCTTTTTTTGAAATGTAATTAAGCTTGACCTGGTTAATGTCGAACCTCTTCACCCTGGTTCTTTTCTTTATGTTACAGGCCACATCTCGGCTGCGAGAAAGAGGCTGTGATGGATGTTTGGCAGGAATTGAAGTTCAGCAACTTTTCTGCTCACAGAGCATAGCAATCCCTGAACATCAGCTCAAAGAGCTAAACATGAAAATTGATAGTGCTTTGCAGGTGAGTTTTTGAAACTCTGCTGCTTTCATGTACAGTCAGTGGGCCAAGGAATAAAATAGGGAAGGAGCATATTAATGCAGAAATAGGTACTACAGGCAGCCATGAGGTATTTGAGAATTACAGTATCAGAACTTTATATGGTGAATGTATGTATGCAGTAGAGCTGA
The DNA here is from genome assembly GCA_024611175.1 of Megaceryle torquata. Taxonomy (NCBI): domain Eukaryota; kingdom Metazoa; phylum Chordata; class Aves; order Coraciiformes; family Cerylidae; genus Megaceryle; species Megaceryle torquata. The sequence continues at coordinate 13,848 of JANIJG010004208.1, read as the reverse complement.
GTAGGGTAAATCCATGTAAGAATTCTTAACGTATGTATGCAGCCATAATGACTGTCTGCTTGCTCAGTTGCTGATACACCTATTCTATCTCAACTTTCTGTTTAATGTCAGGCTTACAAAGTGGCTTTGGAGAGTTTAGGCCACTGTGAATATGCAATGAAGGCTGGCTTCCACTTGAACCCAAAAGCTATTGAAGCAAGTCTTCAGGTAGGATGTGCTAAACCTGCTTGCTCTTTCGTCCCTCCTCACCTTGAAAAGAGCTATTTAAAAAAACTATTGGACTCTTATTAGGATTTTCTAATGTCTTTATTTCTTCTGTTCTTTTATATTTTAGGGCTGTTGCAGTGAAGCTGAAGCCCAGCAAACAGGAAGGAGACAGACTCCACCTCAGCCAATTCAGTGTGAACTGCCCACTGTACCTGTTCAGATAGGATCGCATTTTCTGAAAGGAATATCCTTTAACGAGTCTGCAGCAGAAAACCTGAAGCTGAAAACGGTAATAACCCTGACTTGTAACCACAGGAGTGGAGGGTAAAAATCCAAACCAGTAGAACTCCTTAAAATTCGGAGAACTGCAGTAGAAGTTCAGTGCCAGACTTATACAAGTGCTTATTTTTAGCCTAACTTCCTGTGGAAACAAGATGTTGATAGCATTGTAGGTCTGTGCCTGCTTCTGATAATGTTTTAACCACCTGGGCAAATTCAGTCCATTCTGAGAGAAGCACAGAAGTCTGTGAGGTAACATTTTGGGTTTTTTTAGATAAGCCCAATTACTTTCTTCTGAAAGATTTTAAACAATCCACAGCTCAAAATGTTGCTTTTCTGTCATCTTGGCAGTGTTTTTTATAGTTTTGATTTAAACCATTTTTCAAGAATATAAGCAAAAATACTGTCTTAGGATTTTTGAGGAGTTATACGTTCCAAAGAGCAGAGATTTATCTCCCGTGTTTCCGTTCTGCAGTTGAGCTCTTCTAGTTATACTAGACAGTTCAGAGGTAACAGACTTTATAGTTGTTTGAAAAACATGTAGAACAATAATAAAGACATAGGGAAGCAGTGGTGTTAACATTTCAGAGTCATGGGTTTAGTATGACAAAATTCTCATGATTTATTTAATTACTTTTTTCCAGCACACAATGCTGCAGTTGATTAAGGAAGCTGGATGCCATAATGGACTTACACCACGGGATGACTCTCCTGTTACTGAAGTACTAAATCAGGTTTGCCCTTCCACTTGGCGAGGAGCCTGCAAAACTGCTGTGCAACTGTTGTTTGGCCAGGCTGGTCTGGTAAGTGACTATGAATATGCTTAGCAAATAAGGGGTTACTTAAACATCCTGAAAATAAGCTAGATATTTTATAGAATTTAGAAATTAATTTCCATTATGTTACTTTGTTTTTTCTCCATTTCTAATGCTGCAGCTAACTTTATATATGAGCAGAATATATCCTTGTAGAATGCAAGTTTGTAGATGGTTCCTGTAGTTGATGGGAAGAGGAGAATGTACTATGTACTTCATAGTCTCCATTATTAGAACACAAGAAACTTCAAATTCCTAGTGAAATAGAAAGATTTTCAAGACTTAGATGACTGTTAAAAAGAAACACCCCTTCCCTGCTCCCACCTCAGATTAGCTGTAAAAACTACCATTTTTTTAATTTCTTCTCTACTTTGAATGGAAGATGGGTTTCCTGCCCAACAGAAACCAGTAAGTCCTCTGCACCAAGTAACGGTACCTGACATCTTCAAAAGAGGACAAGGCAACTAAATACTGTGCTGTAGTATGTGTTCTTTAGAAACAAGCCCCATGGATTTTACGGTATCTAAACAGTTGCTAAAAATAGATGCTTGGAAAATACTCTGATTAAGAAAATTAATTTCTGCTCCCATAATTAAATTACCACAATCTCTTAATGTAACAAAGTGTTCATTCATGACACACAGATTTTTTTTGGACTACTGTGAGTTTTAATTTGAATGGACAAAAACAATGGGGACAAGAATGCAACAGAATAGGCAAAACACAACTATAGCCTATGATAGTTTCTGTGAAGTAGTCTTTGAATCATCTTTACAATGAGCTCAACGCTTCTTGTTGGTTCATACACTGAACATTATAGTATATATATCATTGGGGTGATGCACATCAGCAGGACTTTGTAAGCAATTTGTTTTTTCTGATTAAAGGATCTGTATTTCCACCTACTCTGTAAATACCACATTTTTTTCAAACAAATCCCACAGTTAATTGACTTTGACCTCCCCTCCTAGCTCACTAAACCATATGGGTTTTCTTACCATTAATAGGTTCTCCAATAATGGTGAATGACAAATTGTAAATGAATTTGTCAGATGTTTCTACTTCAGCATTTGACACTAGACATTAGATATTGCCTTAATACTAAATACCTGTTAGACAAGTAAATTCAAATCCTACTTGGAGTTCAACTGGCCTTTCATGTAAAGGCGGCCTAAAATCAAAAGGACAGACAATATTTCTAGCAGCAGCGCACCTGCTGTCAATCCTTCCTTACTGATCAAATGTATCCTTAGGTGTTTAAGGAAAAATTGAATTTAATAGAAGAACTACTAGAAAAAAGGGTGTGGTTAAGAGGGATTATGTCTTCATCTGCCATAGTTCATGATAGGGTGCTGGGAGTCAGCAGCATGGTACAGGAAATGAGGCCAAGAAAGAAACTGTTTCTTAGCAGCCCTGTGGGAGTGTGCCATAACTCAGGAGTTCTTGGCTCCTGGGTGTCTAGATGAGGAGAACGCCTTGGAGGATGCTGCACCTCCCACCGTTTTCTTTGCAGGGGGGGTTAAGGGTTGTGCACACTCAAGTCCTGCCCTGATGAGATCTGGAGAGTGGCCCGAGGCACATTTGGACTCGGGAGGCTGGAAATCTGTTGTCCCCCAGTCTAGACGTAACTAGTTAGACCTGCTGGTAATTAGTGCTGACATTATTTGGGTTTATCATAACATTTGGAGAGTTGGCAGCATAAAACTTACACAGTGCTGACATAAGAAAGATTACTTGTGTTGAATCATAAATGTCTCCAAAGATTTTTGCATGAACCTCAGGTTTTGAAAGTGGCAGGTTTCTATCTTCAAAGCCCCAGCAATGAGCTATGCACAGGACAAAATACAATCTCCTTTGTTCGTTCTCACTTTGATTTGTTACACTTTGGAAGGGTGTGAGGGCTGAGGTTTTCTTTATGAACTAAGTGCTATAATTTTTTTTTATAAGATTCAATTATTCTTGTAAGTAGCATCACACAATGATGCAAAATTGTAATTTGCTTCTTTAAAGCATTCTTGGGGTGGAGATGAGAGAGGAAGCACCTGTAGAACAAGAACAATAGATGTCAAATCCACAGGAAGCTATCCTCTAAGCACCCACCAGGCTGGGAGGGAGAATGTGTTTATTTTAAGTGTATTTTTGGTAGAACTTGGATAAATTAGTCATGGGACGATATTACGTAGTCTTTGGTTTACTGCTTGTAGAAACTAAACTGCACTAGTTCAAAACTGTGTGTAAATCTGTCATTTAAATGCCACATTTTAAAAAAGAACATTACTTGACAGTCTCACTGGCTTGAGCCTGTTTTGAATAAACTTATGAAGAGTGGAAAGCACAATGAGATGTGACTTAGTTTACTTGGTTATTTTCAACTTCAGTTTCTTAACATCATTTTAAAAAGTGCAGTTTTATCCTAGCGTATATATTAAGAATTGGATTTTCAGATTTGGGTCAGCTGAAGAAGTCTCCATGTTTGAATAAAAGTGATGAGTAGTTTAATTCAGAAGATGGGTGGAAATAAAACTTTGAATTGGCCTCACGCAAAGTAATGACGGGAAGGTTAACTGAATCTCTAGCTGGTTTTTTATGCTAGTAGATCTTTCTGTAGCAAAAGAGTGCATTGCAGAAGCACTAGGTCTAATAAATCCCAGATGTGTATCTTGACAACATGTTGAGACGTGTAAAACTTTTTTTTAAAGAGGAAAAAATGAAGATTGGGGGCTGGGGAGCACCCCCAACAAAGCCCCGACCGTGAGCACTACCATGCACCACTACCCATAATTTTAGTTCTGAGATGCAGACAGTAATTATTCTTGGGAGTTGAGAAAAATCACTCCTAAATTATTCTCTCCTTATCCCAATTCTAATTGCAGTATAGCTGAAATGCAAATTACCAAATTACATAAAATTAAATGGTACAAATACAAGGAAAAAAGTAATGAAGCTGCCCTGTTATTAAATGGGAGGTATTTTTGTGAGTGGATAATAGCATGGCGTTTTGTCACTGTGCTTAGACATGTTTTAAAAGTTTCAATAAACTTCAGCAAATGCTTAGAGTCAACTGCAGGAAAACTAAGGCTTTATGCTAAAATATCTTAAAGGTGGGAAATAAGATGTCATTGGATGGCTTTGTTCAAGCAAAAGACAGGAGAGACTTTCAGCATTATTCCTATTTCACATTTCTTCATCAGCAGTAGCAGACAACCAGTTACAGGTAGAACCAGTGTAGGATGATTGCAAAAAAGCCAGTACTATCCCTCGAGGCTTATTTATACCAGAGGACTTTTGCCGTTTCGAGGATAAATGGTACAGCTAATCTGCTAGTCACTGAAGCAAGAACTGCTGAGTGCTGCCAAAAAGCTGCTGGTTCAGCATGACCAAAATAGGAAATTATGGAAATGATCAGAAAGACCAACCCTTACAGCCTGGACAACAAGAGAAAGCATGAACCAAATATGGAACTTACTATCACTGGTATTAAAGTTTAAATGAAGCTGAAGTGAATCCATTCCTTCTCAACTCCATAAAAAGAAAGGTTCATAACAGAAGGTTACTTTTCAAGAGTTTCATCTTCCATGTATTTTCATGATGTCTTGCAGAAGGATTAGAATTCAACAAATTGAGCACTTTTATTTTCTTTATATAATAGGGAATTATTAATAGTACAGTTCCATTAGGTAGAATAGAGAAATGGTGATGGTGTTTTAAGGTTTTAAAACCCTAAAAGGAGGGGGGTGATGGGAGTGTTAAGAATTGTGAGTTGTGCGAAGAGTTTCAGACTAAATACTACTTGTTTCTATCATACCACGTGCTGCAGTTAAAGTATTTTGATACACAGGTGTTTTGGAGTTCTTAGAAGTAGTAATAGTGCCAAAGCCCTCAAAGGTAAGGGCTGTTACACAAAACCATTGATAAATTACCTGCTGTTAGGTAAAGCAGTTGGTAACTATGCAGTGAGGCATAACTACAGTATGTAATTGAGTAGAATGAAGTCCTTGAAATATAGGTTACAGTATTAAACTAATAATTTTATAATTTTTTAGATATTAAAATAGAAATGAACTTATAATCATTTTGTAAGCTGAGATGGCTTTATCATTTTTTTTTTTTCCACCTGTAGCATGGCAAGGAGGTGAGACTGTTCTAACTACAGGAGTGATAAAATAACTAGAATTAATTATTAAAATAATTTCCTTTTTATTTTCATTTTATTTTCTAGGTGGTTGTGGACACAGCACAGATTGAAAATAAAGAAGCCTATGCTCCTCAGATAAGTTTAGAAGGTTCCAGAATTGTGGTGCAAGTTCCATCAACTTGGTAAATAAAACCACCGTATTACAGATTATACTCATGGTTATGGCTGAAATATACAGGGAAAAACACACTGTACAAATGGAAGAGAGAATACTGTAAAATTATGGCAAATATTCCTTAAATTCCTTTATCTGGAACTGTTTGAATACCACCATTCTGACACTGACAGCTCTACTTGAGCTGTCTTTGTATAAGTGCTGCCTCTGGGAGCAACAGGAGAGAGGCAGTGCTGGGGCATTAAAATAGAGGTTTAAAGAAAAAGTAAAAAGCTTGATGATGAAAGAGTTTAAAAAAAAAAAAATAAACACAATAGTATTCCTGTTATGCTCTTCCCTGGCAGGTCCTCACAGCTGTTAACCTCAGGAAGGCCAGGAATAAGATGTGATTAATGAGACCTTTAGCTCTTTCTTCACTGAGCTTTTCTTTAAGCGCTGTCATGAACTGCAGAACTCTTGTGTTCCACAAGATGCTATTCCTGTCATTTTATTTGACTGCCTAGCAAGGAATGGTAGGATTAATCTGCAGTTTTGGTGAGGATTTCTTTCCTTTTGAAACAATGATTTGAAATTAAACACTTCCTTTTCCTCTTACGGAGGAGTACTGGGTGAATTTTAGTACAACACAGTTCATTCATCTGAATCCTTCATGAGATGGCCTGTTACTAATGGTACCAATGGTATACCCAGAAGTACGAGTCAATTTATAGTCTGTTTGCCCAAATACATCTTTAATTCCTCTATAAACTGTCTCTTCTCTGTTCTCTTTATGTAAATTGTTGTATCATGAAAGAAGCCTTTGAGCCAGGCTTTGTGCGCTCTGGAAGAGCTCCTCCTGCTGACACGCGGTGAGAGTGCTGCCGTACTCGTCTCTGCCGGAGGGGCTCATGAAGTGTTTGACAAACGTGCTAATATTTAGATTTAAGTTATTCTGATTTCACCTCAAATTCAGTCCTGTTTCTGTGCCATTAATGAGCAAAATTCACTAATCCTGCATCTTTGTGGATCAGTAAAATCTTCCTGTGACTGTTGGATACGCTGAATCATTTTGCAGATGGAGTCTGTCAGGCTTGGGGTTCGTAGTGTTGGACTTCACCATGCACTAGTATTTTGTGTCAGGCTTGAGTGCTCTTGCCTTTCTCCAGAAATGGGCTTTGTGGGCTTTATTTCTTACTTCTGTGCCTGAATTATGTCTGCTCAACTAAAGAGCAAATCATTAATCATTACTTAAAAAGAAATTAATTCTTAATTCTACAGTTAGCTTAGCTGTCTATTCAACAGTAGAAAGAAATGTGAGCTGCAGGCGTAGTCTTAGGACCCCTTAGGCATTTGTATATTATGCTGCCTTTATTAGTTGCACCTCTGTAGGAGCAGTAGTAGTGCATCAGCTGTCCTTTTGTTATCTGACTAGTATGGTAAAATTGTTCAATGTGAAAAATAAAAGTTTCAATTTAAGTTAAACTTAATGATTACAGGTGTCTGAAGGAAGATCCAGCAACAATGTCTTTGCTACAAAGGAGTCTGGATCCAGAGAAGACTTTGGGACTAGTTGATGTGCTCTACACTGCTGTGTTTGACATACACAAGTGGAAGGAAGGAAGGTATGTGTCCTCTTGACCCTCGTGCTGTACTTTCCTGGTTTAAACAAAGCCATCACTGTTGAAAGACCTGTACTGAGGAATTTGATAGTACTGGGAGAAAGCAGTAGTCAGAGAGCAAGAAATTGGTAATCCACATGGGTACCTTGTGGGTATGTACAGAGACACAGCAGTCTTCTTAAAACCAAACCAGCACGTTATCCAAGTGTACAAGTGTGTTTGTTTTTCTCTCACAAAAATACTTGATTTATATTAAATTAGTCTCTGTTTAGGTCCTGAAGCATGATTAAAGTTTCTCAAGGAATGGAAAGTAGTTAATGCTATGGCAAATACTTGTAACAATTTGCATTGTTACCATAAGACGTAGCTGATGAACATGGCAATCCTTGTTTTGTTTCTTCTATTAGCTATTACCCCAATAAACATTTTTGTCCAAAGTATAAACTCAGTTATGTATTGGGTAGTTTGATACATGTGGTTTTTGTTGATGCAGGGAGCAAGCTTTGCCTTGTATTCAGATCCAGTTACAGCGTGAAATCTCAGACTTTGGGAATCAAGTTGACATGCCATCTGGAAATGGAAGCAAATCTTCAGGTGGTCTACAAAAGACATTCTCAAAACTGACTTCTCGGTTTACAAAAAAAACTTCCTGCACCAGTACAAGTAATACTGGAAGTTATTCAATCCCCAATACACCTTCCAAAAATGTCTTCATAAGTTCCAGCTCAGAGGAGAAAGCTAAAATGCCCACTAACATAGACGCCCGGTTACAAAGCATTTTGAACATTGGTAATTTTCCTAGGACTGCAGATCCACTGCAGTCAATTCAGAGCACAAATAATCAGCTAGTGAATGGGTTTTTAGTTGAAAGACGAGACAACTTCTTCAAACCAGATGATGGCAAGGATGACAAAGGTATGAATTTACCAACTGACCAAGAAATGCAGGATGTTATAGATTTCTTATCTGGTTTTAACATGGGTAAATCCCAGCAGACCTCTCCGATGGTGAAAAGAAGGAACTCTGTTGCATCCTCCGTTGCAACAGAACAAAAATCAGGAACAGTACAACAGCAGCCGCAATCTGTGTCTCACACACCACTGCATCCTCAGCAAGGCTTGTCACAGCAACAACAGTCACAAAAGCAGCAGCAGCAAATGCAGTATTACCAACACTTGCTTCAACCTATTGGACCACAGCAACGTGTACCTGCCAAATGGCTGACTAATTCTTCACAGCAGCCAGCCCAAGCTGTTGGAGCTGGATTGTCTCATATCAACCAGTGGAATAATCCTGGTTTTTCAGATTTAAGCTCTGATTTGTACAGCTTGGGTCTTGTGAGCAGCTATATGGACAATATGATGTCAGAGATGTTAGGACAGAAACCACAAGGACCTAGAAACAACACATGGCCAAATCGTGACCAAACTGACGGAGTGTTTGGGATGCTGGGAGAAATCTTGCCTTTTGACCCTGCAGGTGTGTCTCTCTTCTTTAATGTTTTTATAAGCGTTGTTTTACTAAGAATATTGCCAGCAATAACTGTCATTTCCTAGTGCTATCCACCACATGCTAGGGTGCCTACAAAGGCAAGCAGGTATTTGTATGCCTTTTGTTAAAATTTTTTACAGAAGGTGAACTGAAGTACAAGCAACTTGCACTAGTACATAAGAATGGGAGTCAGTTACAGTATTCTGACTTTTCCTGTATGGACCACATCAAAGTACTGGAAGAGATACTTACAGATTTTCTCATATTGTTAATTTGTAAAATTGTTTAAAAAGAAACTCTTGAACTTCGGTATTTTACCTCTTCCTTCTTCCTGCTCTCCACCAGCCTTGCAGTCTGGAGATATAGCCAGATTGCATCTTCCCATATCCCTGCATTTCCCCTCCTCTACTGTACGATTTTATGGGAGCCGTACTGGTTCCTGTTCTGCAGTCACAAGTTTGCATGCCAAAGGATTAGAGACTGAAGAGCAAGTGTTATGTGTTTTGTCAGATGTGTTTGAACCACCAATAAATTTTAAATATAGATAAATTATTATCTAAGATGAAGTGATAAAATTTTATAGCCACAAGCAAATAGCTGAAGACTATGACTCTGACTGTAGAGTCCAAGAGGAGATGAATGAATTTTTCTGATAATAGTACAGAGAATAACTTACACATCTATTATCTCATAAATATAATTTGTGTTGGCCTGGAACATAGCTACAGAGACTTTGTACTGTGCATTTATGAAAACTCCCTGGAGGGAGCCAGTGCTGGAACTAACAGGAAAAGCTGTTACCAAATGATGAATCCATTTCCCACACTCATTTGCATGCGTGTGTGTGTGTTAGGACTGTGTAGGCGTCTTGGAGAGCAGCTCATTTGATTCAGTTTTGATAGTTATTTTGTCAACTTAGTTGACAAATTAGTGGCATTTATAAGGCAAAAATAGGCATTGTATTATCAAAAGCTTAACAATTACAAGTCTGAATAAGCATTATCTTATTTAAATGTCCCTCTGGTATATACTGAAGGATTATCAGAGACTTTAGGAAGGATAATATTTTCACTGAGCACCAAATACATGTATGTGTCAGGAAAAACTGCATCTATACAAAGGACTGACATTTTTAGCATTTTGAAGCCATTATATTTCTTTAGTGTTTTCCTTTTGATCCATATAAAGCTACTTGGTTTGTTCCTTTTTTTCAGCTGCAAGTCTGCTGATTAAGAATGTATCATATTGACAGCTTTTCATGTCAGAGGCTTAACTAGCTACCAAAAATGTATTTTGCAGTACTTCTATCACTGTAAGAACTTAATGAAGGAATGTTGCATTAAAAACTAATAGAAGGAATGTTGATATCTCCAGGTCTTCTCAATTACCTTCACAGTGAAATCAAAACCACATCTGATAAAGTCTGTATGCCTGATATGTTTTTTGTGAGGGAAAAGTGAACACAAGTTGCTGTTGTGAATATAAAAGTAATTTAACACTTCATGCTATCCACGGAAAAAAAAAATGGACACCCTTCAGAATCTGTGTAAAACCTAGCCTTAGATCTGAGGATCTGTCTAGCTTTCAGCCTCATCTTAAATTGACAAAGATATTTCTTAAGGAGAGTAAGTATTAGTGGGAATATTATTTTTTTTTTTCTGTATAGCTGTCAGATAGCTCTGTCCCTTGCTTATATAATAATGTAAAGAAACAAAAGTTATTTTCTTCATGGTAATTTGCATCCAACAAAACATTGTGGGCCTCTTCTCTGAATATGCCAAATAAAAACAAGGAAACTATTCTTCTAAATGCTGAATTGAATGTAGGGGAACCATTCCATGAGAGTGATTTTTGTTTTCTGAGCTGCTTGTTGGGTGTTTATCAGTCTTCACTCCCAAACCTGCATCCTGCTGTAATTGCTGTGCATGTAATCTAGATTTTTTTTTTTCCATAAATCCAGTCAGATTGTAGTTTTCTATCAAGAAAAAAAAAAGGGCAAAAAGAAACAGAAACTTCAGAAGATCAGTTACGCTGACTTGTAACAGCATTCTTTTTAATACATTAATTCCTATGATCAATTAAGCATTTAAAACACTTCTGGATTAAGGCTTTTGCTCTGTCTGCTCAAGACCAGGCTAATTACTTACAGGTGCTTTGGTCACAAAGCACTTAAGACTGGAAGACTTTTTATTTTAATAATTTTTTTCCTGTTAATATCTTACTCTGAATTATTTTGCCAGTCAGGATCTGAATATTTTCAGAATTGCCTAGTCTTTGTAGGAAGTAAGCAGTTTCTGGGCTGTATGCTCTAATATGAACAATCTGAGATTCTGATTTCTCACAGTAAGCAAGATCCCAGCATAGCTGGAAATGATGTTGCAATCTGGAATCAGTTATAATAAATTTATGTTCTTTTTCTCTGAGCTTGTCTAAACGTACAGGCTTTAGTTCCACTGCTGCTGCTGAGTTCTTTGACCTTTCAGCGTATAGACGTGAACATAGTGACAAATACTATTTCCCTAATAGAATGAAAGGGGCAGGTTGTACTTCCATGTGAGAATTATTATCCACCATGTATGGATGGGGAATAGCTACTTTTAAAAACCATTTCTTGTTCAGTGTTCTTTACTGCTCCAGCAAGAGTATCAACTGTTTTCTGGTACTTTTATCAGGGAGGGAATTATTTTCTGTCATGGGGTATACTCAAGCCTAAAAAGAATAAATGATGGGAGATAATTGCAGTAGAAACAGCTGAATGTCAGCAACTGACTTCTTGATTTCTTTTACTCAGTTGGCTCTGATCCAGAATTTGCCCGCTATGTTGCTGGGGTCAACCAGGCTATGCAACAGAAAAGGCAAGCACAGCACGTCCGTCGTACAAGCAACACGCGTAGCAACTGGCCTCTTCCTGACGATCCTCATAAAACCTGGCCCTTTCCTGAGTATTTCACAGAAGGGTAAGAGATTAGCGAGGCTACCCATTTTTATTGCATATCAATCTTTTTTGCACTCAAACTTGGCAGAATGTGGGAATACTGGGTGCTTTTTTCCAATTGCTGCTGCATCTGTGAAAGCTGCTCTTTATTATGTCAGGACTGAGAAACCTGAGCCCCTCCTGCTTTGCTGATACTGAAGCACTGACATTTGTTTGATGTTTTCTTCAGAGTGGAGTGTATACTGACTTTGACTTGAACAGAGGAAATAAGGAATTACCAGCACAGATTCATTCAAAATGTTTGGTGCTTGTTTGTTTTGGTTTTTTTTTCCCCAGTATTTTGAAAACCTTTAAGACCTAGTTTATCTGAAAAGTTGCTATGAAAGTTGCAGTGTCTGACTGAATTCAGCTTTCCACATTTTAGTGACTTACTGTTGCTACTATGAGGCTGGTACCTTGCAGCAACTACATTGGTAGTTCTTAGTCTTTTCCACATCATAACTATTTATTAGAACAGAAGTGTTTCAGGATCCTCTGTCCATAATATAATAGCTGTGACTCTCAAGGTAGCTTAAAACCAGTAGGACAAGTATGTTTTCAGGCTCAGTTTTGCAGTGAAAAAGTCAAGTGCTTAGTGATTCCAAAACTTAAGCATCACCTGTTTTTCCTTCCTGACCAAGAGAGGCACTTTTAAATAATTATTTTAGTAACATACTGTGTCTGTAACAGACAAAGCAGTTGATGTGATCCCTCAAAAGTAAGTGAAAGTATTGGTATTACTGGTACATTTTACCCATTATTTACATTTCTTTGTGCTGTGAGGTACCACCTGTGACAGATTCAGCATAACTAACTAGGGCTTACAGTCTGGACCAGGCACTGTAAATACAAGGGCTAATACAACTTTCTGTCTTACAGTGATGTGACAAATAGCTGGTCAGGTGCTCAAGGAGACTCTGCCAGCTCAAGTGATGAGACCTCCTCAGCTAATGGTGACAGTTTGTTCTCCATGTTCTCAGGGCCAGACCTGGTTGCTGCTGTAAAGCAGAGAAGGTGAGCAAATTGAACAGAAACACATACAGCTTTGTAAAAATCCTTCTTTTGTTGGTAATTTCACTTGAGCAGCCATACAAAGGAAATTCCTGCTAATTAGACAAAGGAGATGTTTGCGTACTACACTGATGATATAGATCATTATGACTTAACGGAATGTGGGCATCCCTGGCATTTATAACAGTAGCTGCCTCCTTGTACAAACTAGCATCTGTGCAAATGGCCAGTTGTTAGCTGAAATTCAGTATGTCCAGAAAAGATCTGACACTTTCTTCTAAGAGAAACCTATTTTGGATACCACTGCTTTCTAAACTACTGAGGCATAAGAGGTCATCGTTGAATTGATTTTCTAAACTATGTACTTCACTGCAGCTTTGTCATGCTCCTAAGGTTGTGCATTTTCATGCCAGCATGTTCCTATTTCCTGGTTTCGACTGCAACTTTGTGGCACTAAAGAAATACCGCTGATGTCAGAGAGAGTTCTATCTCATCTGGCCATCACCACCAGTTTAGTAGTTGTTAACACGTGACTATTTTTTCCTTTACTTGTGACAATATGAAGAGGAGGCTTAATTGCATTCATAAATAAACTTAGTAACGTGGAAACTAAACCAGAATTTTCAACTATGAACAATGCACTTAAAAGTAGCAGTAGGGTCAATTACAAAAATTGCTTTCTACTTTTCTAAGACTGGAAGCATTTTGAACCTCCATGATTCCGTAATAGAGGGTAGTGAAGAAAATAATAAAGGCACAAGATGAAGCATAAATACCAGCCCAATTTCAATCTGGGATCATTCTCTCAAACTACATTTCAGAGCCTTTTCTGCAAAGAAAATAAAATAGTTCTGTGGCCAAATATTCCGCCAGAATGTATAGACAAGTTAAAAATAGTAAGGCTAAGGCAAACATTTTGAAAGGAATACCCTAAAAGAGGAGGTATTTTCTGACTCCTTATGTTTGCCAAGACTTTATATAGAAGGGACAGGAAGTGAGCTTCAATAAATCCTAAACCAAAATTAATCAGAAGAGAGATATGTAATAAGCAGTCACAGAAAAAGTAATAATTAGTTGTGGTTAAAAAAAAAGGGGGGGGGGGGGGGGGGGGGGAGGGAAAGAAAAAAAGACAAAAAACACAAAAAACAAAAATCAAAAGAGTG